>JAIPRK010002525.1:0-17851 GCA_025469195.1 Chaitophorus viminalis | reverse complement strand
ATAATAAGAAGTTGAAAATGCAGGATTTTGTGAACCAAATTTTGATTTTGGATATTCCTAAGCAAAGCAAGCCATTATAAACGATATTAAAATTCAATACACCAATGATACATGGCCATTAATCATTACTCATTGCAGCACTGTTATAACTTAATACTTATAAGTTAATAGTTGTTTTATCACAAACATTTTAAAATAAAACCTATTGATTCTACGTATTGTGTACACGGTACATTTTAATAGGTAATAAATTCAATGTAATAAACACATTTGATGTTTCCTTTGACCATTGAATTTCAAAATAACTTAGAAAAACAATTTTTGATAATTTTCAATTTTACCAGTCAATAAATTATTATTTAGGTATAATATCAGAAGTTTTATTATTACCAATATTATAAAAACCGGTACAGAAAATTTGGGAGTGCTAATTTTGATATTGGGAGTGCTAAGCACAACCAAGCCCCCACCCCCCTAGTTGCGCCCATGTTGATAATTAGTTCATGCACACTGCACAATTCGAAGATGTGTTATTGTATTATTAACTATTATTAATTATAAATTATAATTAACCTAAAATCTAAAATCTGAAGAGATAAAAAAAAATTGAACTATTAAAGTTTTGAATCGCTATATTCTGAACAAAGTAATATATTTTTTAAATGTACCTATACCTAATTATATTTTAAAAATAAATTATGAAAATCATCAACAATTTTATTTTTAAATTGTCGTGAATCAAATATCATAATTATTGGAAAACATTAATCAGTCATTTAACAAAAAAAAAACCATCTTGTTTAAAGTGGCTTTGACATAAAACAAATGCATATATTTTATTCATCTCTAATTTTTACCAAATAAATGTCCAGAAAACAAGTGCATATAATTATAAAAACGCAATGCTCTAGCTAAATTTAATTGATTTTGTGCATCGATGTATACTAATCTGTCCATAAGCCATTTGATCAGTTTAGTAAAACGGTCAAGAATAATACGAGTATTATATAATAATTAAAACGTAAAACGTTCGCGATCGGTTAAAAATATTATCTTGTCAACGATTGCTGACCGTCGCGTCGCCACCGTTGGCCGAGCGAAAACTCCATGGACGATAAAGAATAACACAATAATAATGCAGTAATCGGCAGAAAACCATAACATCCGATTGGTCAGACGAGACGACGGTCGGTGGCGACCGTCCGTTGAGTTAGCTCTGGTAATCCGTGGCGTTTTGCAATATATCATAATGTTTTCTCGCGATTTTACCGTCGGACGAATAATTCATTAACTATGTTAATACAACGTATGTTATTCGGCCGAATTAAGTGTCACGTCACTAGGCGATAATTTTATAACATTGTGCTATCCGTCGTACCGAACAAAACAATATAATACATATTATTACACCCATACGCCACCGTTACCTATATAATAACACGTACCTATACCTATATTTATTATAATATACGTAGGTTTACTTACTCCGTTTTTTCGACGCGTTACTCCGATCCGCAAATTCTATACCGTCGTCAACTCAATACGCATCGCGTACAGTCGTATAGTGGTACCAGCGATGGACCGGCGACATTTGTTCGTGAAAAGGCCGTTCACGAAATGGTATCACAAGTGTATGGCTTGCAAGACGAGGAAGATGTGGGAGCCCATGGTCAAATGCGTCAACTGCAAAATGTACCGTCACAGTGAATGCACGTTGTCGGACGAATGCAAGCAGCCGCCGGTAGTACATTATTATTGTTGTTATTATTATTATTATTATTATAATATTATGCAAATGATTTTAATCTTATTTTATTTAACAATGCGCACTGAAAACTGTCCCAGACGGACGTCGAAAATACTGGAAACTTGTCTTTTGGAAATCGTATTTAATCCGTCGATAATGCAAATTATATCGTATAATATATAATACAGTATATGTGTCGTTCACGTCGGATTAGCCGAGAACGTTTTCTTAAACCAAACCTAAACGCTCAATGCTTTTGCGATTCTGCCTTATATAGTTTTCACTGTAAATAATAAATATAATTGGTACATTAAGAAGAGTTTCTTAAATCATTTTTCCTCATAAATATATCCGTTTTCGTAAATAATAATTTTGTGTTATTATTTCAAGTCATGCGATACGTATAAAATAAATAGTACTCGTAGTAGATACTTCAAAACATTTTTACAAAACAATTATATTTTTACTATTGGTCATGTTAGTTTTTTTAAAAACAATTTTTAATATACGTTTTTAAATAATAGCATATTATACATTTAAATTTATGAATAGCCTAAATAACTGATAATCGATTTTATAATATATTATAAATATCATGAACAATTAAATTGACAAAGAAAACTAGTTTCGAACGTAATTTATTTATAAAATGTACAGTGAATAGGTACACATACAATACAATTTACATTTTCCTATTGACAGGAAAAAATCATATTAAGTTCTGATCAGCAGTTTCTATTTTCACTTTTTATTTGCATTTTTTGAGATTGGAAAACATTTTTAACCAGAACAAAATAATTGTTTAAAACGTGTTATGGCAATATTTTTTATTTTACTTGAATGATATTTTGTAACTATATTGTAAGGAAGCAATGCCTAATAGCTAGTCTTCACACTATGAATGCAAAGTTCTTTTTATCTCTTAATTATTATTATTTATAAGAATTATTTTTAGAATAAAACTGGTTGTTGCTTTTTCCTAGCATATTAAAACTAATGTAATACCACCTTATTCAATTGATTTATGAATTAAATTAATATCTAATAATTATTTATTTAAATAATAATTTCTTACCTCACTTTATGAATTTTATAATATAATTAAAGTTTAAAATATCAGTTGTACAAATAAAGGTACCCATTTTACTGTATAGGTACTACAGTTTTTAAAAAATAGTACCTACTAATATCTAATGCAAATATTATTTCTAAACTCCTATTATATGTTTAGATAATTACCTATTATTTATTATTCTAATGACTTAATATATATATATATATGTGTGTGTGTGTGTGTGTGTGTGTGTGTGTGTGTGTGTGTGTGTGTATATATATTTAGAATGTTGAACATTGATGCATAATTTTTATTCGATTATTTATAGTAATGATAAATAAAATAAGTAAAAAAAAAATCAAAAATGATTATTCATTTGTTTAAACGGAAAACACGCATTTGTTTTAAATCAAACGCATTTACTTTATATTTTATATTTATTTATACAATAGTAATGTTAAATATTATAACTTTTACTCTGCTACTCTAAATCGAGAGCAAGCAGTAATTGTATCGGTTAAAATTGAATATGAAAACCAAAAATTATAATTAGTTACTAATATTTATTATGTTAATATGCATTACAGGCAGGTATCTTCGATTCAATGACTTCGCTGCCAGATGGAATACAACAGCCGTACCAATTTCCTTATTTAGACGTCAGTTATGACAATGGTGACAATCTTGGTACCGTTGAAAAAGTGCTAACTCCCCAAAATAATTCTGGAGTTTTTAACATCGAAAAATGGGCGAACTTTATAAAAATCGACAAATCGAAAGTTATCGATAAAAAGAAAAAAAATATTAATAAGAATACACCAAATATCGTAAAGAAAACAGATACCGACCAGAAGGCACTAGATACTGGTGCAAAAGCGTCAACCGTCGATGAGAAGATGACAAACAGTGACAACAATATACCCAATACCGTTGAAAACATAATAATAAATATGAACAAGAAAACGCCAAACAACATTGTAAAATTGAAAACCATTGACCAAAATCCATCAGATACTGATATAACCACGATTGAGAGGACGAAAATTAATGACACTAGTACGTCTACCATCGTCGATATTCCAACAACCAGTGATAACAAGACGACAGCAAGTGTGAATACGTCTACTACTGATGAGAAAACTAAGACTACTGAAAAAAAGACAACAGATACAGATTCAAATACGCCAACTATTGACGTGAAGACGAAAAATGGTAATAAAAATAGACCAACTACCGCCGAGAATTTAACAACCAGCAGTAAGAAGATGACAGATAAAGGTATGAATACTTCAATCTTCGATGAGAAATCAACAACCAGCGATAAAAAAATGGTAGATATAGGTGTAAATACTTTAATTCTCAATGAGAAGTCAACAACTACCGCCATCAGTCAAAAGCCATCAGAGACTGGTGCAAAGACATCAACCGTGGTTGAGAAAACGAATAGACCTACCACTGTCGAGAAGTTGACAGCCACCGAAAATAAGATGGCAAATATTGAAAAGAAGATGCCAAACAAAATAGTGAAGCCGACAACCTTCAATCAAAATCTAACATGTATCAAAATTAATGATACGGAGTCAAAAAATACTGATGTTGAATCTTTAATCTCCGATGAAAAGAATATGATTACAAATAAAAAATCACTAAACGAAGTTAAAAAATCGATAGTCATCGATAAAAATCCACTAAGTATCAGCATACAGGTATCAACTCGTACCGAGGAGTCGGTAACCGTTGAAAAACAGTTGAAAGTCACCGATAAAAGATCGATAAATAATGACAAGAAAATACCGACCATCGAAGAAAAAACGTTAAAAGTCGATAATAAGACACCGATCACGGAAGAAAAACTGATGAAAATTGATAAGAAGATACCGACCACCGCTGCAGATAGGAAGATATCAACCTCCACCGTCAAGAAGTCACCAACCACCACCGATATAAGGACGACTCCGACCGCCGAAGGAAAACGGATAAAACCCGTCAAAAAAATCTCAACCACTGCGGAAAAAGAAACACTAACCACCGTCGACGAGAAAATGAAAAATACCGTAAAGAATACACCGAGCACCGCTGCCGTCAAGAAAACGTCAATAATTGCCGTCAAGAAGTCACCAACCACCACCGACATCAGGACTTCGATCACCGAAGGAAAACGGATAAAAACCGTGAAAAACATCCCAACCACTGCGGAAAAGAAGACACTAACCACCGTCGACGAGAAAACGACAAATACCGTAAAGAAGACACCGACCACCACCGTCAAGAAAACGACAATTAATACCGTAAAGAAAACACCAACCACGGGTACGAAGACATCGACCGATAAAGTGCGGTCCGACATGAATCGGGCATCGGAACGGAAACGCACACTGGCGGATGCCGAATGGTCCACACTTGAATGCGTCGCCTTCGAGAGAAATGAATACGAGGATACAACGTCATATTCGGGCAATGCTGCGATGACCGGCCGAAACAGCGCAAAGGAAGAGGTGCAACCGGGTAACACGTTAGAACTGCGTCCATGCGATTTGGCCGAATCTTTTCCGAACACCGTATTGAGGCGAGGTAATACATATATAGGTAGTATTAAGTAATTCTTATTACTGACTGATGTGAACGAGTTGCGTTCGAAATAATTATCGATCGATAACTTTGATGAAATACTTGTTTAATATTATAGTATAATTGAATCATTTAAATGCAGATTCTCGGATCGCGGTTCGTCCGACGGTTACCGTAGTTCAGACCAACGAATATATCACGGAGAGCGTGCTGATGAACAACCGTAACGAACACCTTTCGCCCACAGACGTAATTATGACAAATAATACACTTAATTATATAATTACACATTTTAGGGAGGACCGAAGGAGGGATTAGATCGTCCATTATTACCTATTACCAAAGTACTTAGTTTTTAACAAATAGTATTGGTATAATGGTATTATTTTATCAAACTAAGGTTGATCTTAAAAAAACATGAGGATGTATATACTATAAAATAAATGTCAATATTTTTTTTCTGACATTTACATATCTTGAATACTTAGTTAAAATATGATTCATTTATAATTTGAGTCGACTACCCTACACAATTCTAACTATACACAACATATTATACGAATTGTGGATGCGGTCATCATTGAAAAATATTTTCCCGCCTTGGCCCCTCTCTAGGCATTATTCCAAAACTCATCACTACCAACATTTCATACAGGTCTAGGCCACATAAACATAACGTAATGCAGTGGTGCTAGTTGTCCTATACACTAAACGGTATGCTGGTTGTTACACTTATTGAGAAAATTAGTACAAGTGTGATAATTAAATGTCATAAAAATGTTTTTCCTTTTTAAAGGCGCCTTATTTATATACAGATTGTTTCAGAATGATTCGACAAGTACAATAACTTATTTGCTATATTCATTGTTTTCATTTTTTTTTTTTTTTTTTATAAAATACATTGTACACAAATGTGCATTACATTAAAAATGTATCTTCAAAACCCCAATTCTCATATTTCAAATTAGATTATACTTACTGTTAAAAAAAATTCAAAATAGCCATTTTGTGACACGGATCTTTAAAAAATTGTTGATGCTTAAACTCTAATAAAGGTTTATCCGTTAATTTTCTATCATTTTTTTCATGTTTGGGAAAAAATGAACAACAAACAATGACTTTTAATTATTAAATTCGAATTTTCAAAGTGTTGAAAAAATCACAGTATATTAATGACCAAACTTTAATAATATATTTGTATACAATAATTTTTCTTAAAGTCCTGTTTAAAAAATGGCTGTTCTGATTTTTTCTTTTTTAAATACCGTGAATCCTATAACATAGTTCAATGAGTTATATTAAAAAATAAGCATTTTTGTACTATATTATAATAACAATTTACAAATAATACACGTGACATATTACAGTATAAGGGACAGTCACGAGATCATCAAAATTAGTGTCCGTTATACGTTATACTCATAGACATACGGTTTCTATATAATATGGTTTCTATAATGGTACCTATCCGTTTTATTATTCTTGCGCCTGCATGCTTTATTATATCGTTTTGTCCGTTCAGATAAAGGAGTCCGTCAAGTCAGGTTTCACTGTACCTTTGTGCATCCGTTTGATAATATATTATAAAATAAATATTGTGTTTTATTATGTGCGTGCGGATCACGTATGCAGCCGGAAAACAACAGGATCTCGAGCGGTTTGGCGATGGCGCATTGTCCGGACGATGCACGACCACCTGTGGTAGCAGCAACGTGTCCGACAGATCGGCTGGTGCAGAGCGATTTGTGTCTTGACGCCAGAGTCGCATGCGACGAAATGACAGCCACGGTATCTCAATGCGTCGACCCCCCCGAACGCAGACGAAATACGATCGGAGCAGTACCGGAAGAGGCGGAGGATTTATCGGTAAATCTTGCGAAACTGTTCCCGGAGACGAAGGACATTCCGTTCTGCGGATTTTTCTTCGGCGCACAGAAAAGTTTTGATTTATAACAATGATTTTATGTACGCGAGAAAACATCGCTCGTTGATGTTTAGTAACGTTTTCCCGTACATACAAAACGGTCATAATATTATGTTGTTGCGTTGCTTACCCGCGTAACCGTTGTTTTTCATTTTTTACTTTATTATAATGTATTCTATTATTTTTATTTTCTTTTCATAAATCACACTCGATAAACACTAAATAAAATTAGCGTAATCCATTTGTGCATGTTTCTCAATAAATATTCGTCACGGGTTGTTTTTTAAAGTATACCTATAATTGGATACATATAAGATATAAAAAATAACAGTTCACTCACCAATCTTCCAAAGGAGACGATTAATTATACTAGACCTATTCATATATAGGTATTTTATTGCATAATTCGTCGTCTCGTATATGATATAGCTTATAAGCTACAACACTTTAATTGCGTACTTCCATTTCAAATGTGAAATTAGATAAGTTTTAAACAGTATTCGAAGTGCTATTTTAGATTCTGCAAAACAGTGTAATACGTATATTGATTTAATTATTTAATACAATTTATTTTATGGTGTCAACTATTTTTCACAAATAATTTTTGGGCTAATAATAATACACCAAATGTTAAGATACTTATATCTGCGCGTAAGAAAATTAAACGAAGTATACTATGAATTATGATTGACGTCGTATAAATGTATAATATGACGTAAGCATCGGTGTCCTGCAGTGATAATATAAGACGTCGAGCTGGATCTATCTAAGCTGTTATCCGTGGTAAAAGCAGAAAGTAATAACAATAATCCTATTAATTGTACAACTAGTAGAGCACTGAAATATGTGTAACAACTTTCAAATAAACTATATTATATCAAAAAGTGCTTTCGTTTTCTACCTGGGGCATTCATGAATGATAAAAATATTTTCTAGGAAATGGTGTACTTACAACTGACTTTTACTAATACTATCGAAAATCTTCGTGATTGACAGTTAAAACGTTTTGAGTTTTAAGTTTATTTTAGTATTTATATTAACATAATATTGTTATACCATATTTATTCATTTTTAACTTAATTTTTTTTCATTCTATGTAAATATTGAAGTAAAAAACATTTCTAAATGTTTTATTTTTTGTTCTGAATCATTTAAAATTGTATAGATTTAGGTATATAAATAAATACATTTTTTTAATTTATTTTAATGATGATATTTGTTTGTTTTTATTTCTAGGCATAATCCATTTAGATTTGAGGTTGATATCATTTTAATCATATTTATTGTATCTATATAATTAATATTTCATACATTATCTTTTAAACATTAATCTAAAATTCATATATTTTTCTATTTTTGTTGAAAAATCTATAACTATATTGGAAAATATTAACAATAGATACACATTTTAAAAATAAAACTTGACAAGCCAAATGCTTTTAAAAATTATTTACTTAAAGAAGAATTCTTTAAAATAGTCTAAAATAGTCATTCAATCTAAATTAATAAATTTCTAATAACTAAATTATAATATAGTTATATATATATATATATATATATGTAGTAGAACAAAATTATTAAAGAAAATTGACTCATTCTTGGGGAACAGTTTTAGTTAGATATTCCAGATACAAATTTTATTTGAATTAAAGTATTTTTCTTATACACTTTTGTAATCAGCCTATTTTTTTAAAATTTGAACAGATTAGGAACAAGATTAAAATGTATAAGAGTGGTCCTGGGTATATTTCAATAACTATCTCAAAGCCCAAAGTTATTTTCCTAAATAATTACCATCATAATGAAAAAATGTTTTTATTTTTAAATTAACACAATTGTATGTATTAATATAATATTATAATATAATTATTAATATTATATTATGTATATAAGTCACTACAGACTACACCACCCACCTAAGTAGAAAGTATACCGTTAATGTCCGATTGGAACGATTCTTTAACAATATTGTGGTAACTATAAGAATTGATTTGTAACTCGAATATGTTTGTAGTCAATATGAAATGCTAATATTTTCCCAACATACATATAATTCTCATGGCGCCATAACGCTCATAAACTCATAACCTTGAGAATCCTCATAAAGCCTATTGGATTGACTATCAACCAACATGGTATATTATCAGCTATAAAGGTGAAATGATAAAGCTAACAACTTTACAAATTTAGTATGATATATTTTTATTAAATAAACATCTACCAGCTGTTTCACACAACAATAATAATATAGCTCATGGTATACTACAAAACCAATAGTTTGGAAATCCAATTCTACGTTGGACATACATTTTATTATATTTAATATAATATAATAACTGTTCAAGTTCTACTTGATACATTTCAATAATTTTAAATTTTGAACAGTTGATTTATTGCATATGGTGACAGTTAATTAAAAATTGTGTACATTGAGTGATTTTTTATCAAATACATAAAACATTATTAATAATACTTTTACTGTGATATATTCTGGATATGGATTTACGAGTAAATTACTTCTTACATACTACAAACTACCATAGACTTATAAAATAAATGAACTGTGCTTTCTATGTCACTGACATATCGAATATTTTATTAATCATTTTTTTTTTTAAATTTTACAACTTTTATCTGTAATATTATACTATACATTTATAATTTATAGAATAAAATATAAATGTAAAGCATTAAATATTCTTGGGACTGTATTTTATTTTTTTATATAAAAAATATTGCTCAACTTGTCAAGAATGGTATGAAGAGTAACATTCAATTTATTCACTATTTACAACACTATAGAGCAGAGGTGGTGAACCTATGGCATGCTTATCAAAAGTGGTACATTGGCCAAATTTCAATGGTACTCCAAATTGAAAATTAATAAAATGTTTATCTTATAGAAAAAAAAATAATTACATTAAAAATAGAACTATAGCTAAATAATGGCTAATAGTAAAATAATATTTAATACTGCCTCAAGATAATTACTTTGAAATGTATTCCATGAAATAAAAATTAACAAATAAAAGTGAACATTTGATAAATTCATACAGCTTCAAAAAAATTTTTTTGTAAGTATAAAAAAAAAATACAATGTACATATATTTTTTATATAAATAATGATGATAATTTTTTTTATGGAATTATTTATTAATAAAGTCAATGTAGGTATTCTCGATTCACATGTTTTAATACAGCAGTCTATAATTTACCCAGACTATCCTTAGGATATGGCTTTTGATAAATTATAAAATCATTTTATCTGTGATTTACCTATGAATTTGATTACTAGAATTAGTTTTGATGGAACACCAGTTTATCATTATGAAAAATTATTAAAAAAAAATCGTGAAAAAGAAAAATAGTTATTATAAAAACTTACAACTAATTTCAAGCAAAGATCGAAATCGAAAAGATAGAATCAATTACCTATCTATGATCCCCCAACTTCGATTTTGGTAACACAATATTTGATCAATAAGTGGTCCATTTATTTATAAGTCTATGGAAACTACATAATTTTCATATTGAAGAAACAATTTATAACAATTATTGAATTATATGTAACAATAAATGGTTGCCTGTCTTAATGTCTAGTTTAATTTAATAATTAAGTGTTATGTAATTTGGAAAAATGATTAAAGAGGTCAAACCAGTTAATAATCATAAAAATAAAATTTATGCAATACTTTGTAATAACACTAATAACTATGGAACTAACATACTGGAACCGTGAAATGCTTGCTTGTCTTGTAAAACAGGGCTGGTTTATTTAGTAATTATATGTTTGTCTTAACACTTTGAAGTTCATCTTCATCTGTAACTAAATTGACTTAATTAGTTTTTATATGAAGGAAAGAATATAATATAAAAATTAAACATTGAAGTTATTGTTCTAGAGCAGAGGTTTTCAACCTGGGGGTCGCAAATTATAAGTTTGGGGGTCACCAAAAATAATAGATTAAATGATTTTTCCATTTTATATAAAAATAAAATAAAGTTAATTTTTCATTTTGTTTTATATACAACATGCTGAGGAATGTAATCTTAAATTTTTATTAATTAAGTTAGTGTAAATTAATCAAAATCGTATACCAAATAAATATTTTTTCAGTAATTAAACAAAGTTTTGATGAATTAAACAACATTTTTTTTTTTTTAAAAGGAGTCGCAGATTTGCAGTACAAAAAAATAAAAAATGGTGGTCGCGATCCAAAAAAGGTTGAAAACCTCTGTTCTAGAGTTGTAACATAATAAAAATAAATATACCTATATTATTCTTATCGCACAGGATAAGAAAAATACAGTAGGCGATCAGGACAATTAACCATAGAATGGCCTTCCCATATAAGGATTCAAGATCAGGTTCATACATCATTATGAATCTGTAATAATTAAAAAATGAATTATTAGTATATGTAAATAATATATAATTTTTTTTATCTATTAACTAATTAATTAATAAATTTATCATGAAAATGTAAAATCAAACTAGTAATTTTTATACTTTTTACCCAAAACCTGATAATGAATACATGCACTCTTAGTACTACTTAAATTAATTTCCTTGGCGACAACAATATGAAATTCAAGATAATATAAATGTCTTAAAGTACATAAATAATAAGTTTGTTAGAAAGGTATTATAATAAGGCGATAAAAATATAATTTATTAGATTATATGAAATAAAACAATATCCTATGGATTTTAATACTAATTTTTTTATTACACTAATTTATGGATAGTTATTATAATTTATTAATGTTACTGCTACCTACTATAATTATCGAGGTACATTAATAATGAACTTAATGTTTCATAATAAATGTTAAAATGTTAATAAGTTAAAAATATTAATTCATGGTAAATTAATTCTTGAGTATTCAATATTTATTAATATCTATTACCTATTTTATTACACCGATGAAATGTATATTTTGTTTATATTTTTGTATTGAATTTCTCTTTTAAGGAGTTCTTTGCTCTACTTTTCATGTAATCAAAACATCATTTAAAATTTAAGAAACTATTAGAACAATCAAAATTAACAGCTCTGAGAAAATATAATCAAATAAATTATTTGTATTTGTTGGTCAAGGCTAATAAGTATTATTTTCCACAAAATATTTTAACAGATTCACAAGTTAATTTGATTTAAAATAGTATTGTAAAAAATACAAAAGGGAAAAACTGAATAAGTTCACATAGGCTTTTTACAATATTTTATTGTTACTGATTGTTACTGAAAAGATTATAGTATACATTATTAATAGTGATATTAATAGTATAGCTGATGGAAAGTTACTTGAAAAGGAATAATTAATAATTTAAATACCTTATGTAATATAAAGGCAGAATCATTAAGTACTTAAATAGCCAATATTTCTGTGACATAACTAACATTGTGCTCTACAAACAAATTTAACTTTGATCATATCAATAACCAATTTCGACATTGATTTATAAAATCAATAAATTGCCTAATACTTGTCGTTGAAGAATTGCTAAATAAACCTAGATCAATGAATATATGTTAGTTCAATGCTGATAATAGGATTCATAACAATTATTTGGATAACAAATAGTAATAATTACATCTTTTAATTAAAAAGTGACGATTACTATATTATTTTTATAATGGATGTATATGATACTCATTATTATGACTACAAGTCTCAATACACTATTTGATATTTAAAAAATAGGTTCTCTAGCCTGAAAAGTAAATAATGATGTTGTATCTATTATAAATGAGGTTTTCAAATTATTATAAATAAAATATTACTATTAAACTCTATTATAAGTATATAATTTTGAAAAATGAACGATATGTTCCACATGAAAACATACCTATTGGTTATTATCAGAGCTGTGAATATGCACTTAAAACAGGCCGCAACATATGCTTTAAACAATAGGCTCTGAGCAATTCATAAATATGTAAAAAGTTTGTTATTATAATAGATGTCATTTTTTTCCAAATTGTAAAAGATTAAGAATTTATACATAAATAATAATAGTATTGTAGATACCTATCAGAACAATTAATTACATTACCGTATATAAAATGTATTCTAATCAATACTACTTATTACTGAAATATAGTCACAATGTACAGGAGTATAATAATATTTAGATGGGTTGGTAGCTAACTAAAAATAATTTTTTTCCCCATATACCGAGTATAAAGAAGTGAGCTATAATTATTAGAATATAAAAATAACCATTAATATTCATGAAAATCATGCTTTAAATTAAATTTTGTATTTAATTTATAAATAATAGGAAACAAATTTAAGCTGAATCTATTTTCTTGTACAAGTTAGAATATAAAACATTTAAATTCACATACCTAGTTATTATAATATAGGTAATACTTATTTAAATATTATAATTAAAAGTGGTTTTGTATGACCGAAATTGAAGTATAGTATATTAATGTTCAAAAAATTGTTTCAATAAGTCATAGAAAATGAGTTTTTAGTGATTTTGAATAGATAGAACAATAAATAAAATAAATAATGCCCGTATGCATAGTGCTGTTGTTATGTGTTGCATATAATTGCTTAAGTGACCTTTAGCTAAGTGGCCCATAACTATAATTATGTACCACGTAAGTTGTGTCTTGCATAAACAATATTTATGTATTCAATAGCTATGTAAAAGTTAATGTGATAATAACCATTGTTATCAGGGTTATTATGTTCATATTAGTGAAAATTAATAAGATAAAAAGATAGTAATACTATTATTCGTAATTTAAATTTGTATTATTCATTTCGTTTTCTATTTTCTAATTTAATAAGAATATTTTATATAATGACGAGCAATTCAGAAAAAAATAAACGAGCTCGTGCTCCTAATATTTCTGAAGAAGAAAAATCAATAATATTACTCTGCATATCAAAAGAAAAGGACATAATTGAATGCAAAAAAACAGATAAGTTTAGCAACAGAGACAAAAACTCAGCTTGGGAAAGAATTGCTGTTAATTTCAACACTCACTTGGGTGCAAACAAAGTAAGTACCTTTATGAATTATACTAGGTGTATAAGTAAATTAGGTATATTATATCCTATGCCTACTCGTTTAGTGTAATATAAAATAAATATTTCTGTTTGACAGTTCCATAATTAATTTGCATGGGCGGTTCTATGACTAAATTTTCTTTTGCGCAACATTAAATTTATAATTCGATTTTAACTGCAAATAATATTCCTAATTTCCTTCCAGTTCCCCAATAAGGGGCAATTAGAAATTTTGGTATGGGCAGCTGCCCACCCTGCCCATACACTAGAACCGCCACTGCTAATTTGATTTACTGGTGTATTCAACCAATTATTATGATGTTAAAAATTTGTGGTTACTTATTTTTATTGTAACTAGTAAAATTATTTTCACACTACTTATGTAAATAGATTTTAATATATTAAAGTAAAAATAGGTTGTAAATGCATACCTACATGAGATATTATTATAATTTGTTCACCAGAGAGACTCAAAATGTCTACGCCGTTTTTGGGAGGTTGAAAAAGCCAAAAGTAGAAAAGAATTTGCAAGAGAAAGGAAAGAACACATGGAAACTGGGGGAGGCCCTGAAAAAGAAAGTTTTAATGACAGTACACTAGAAATAAATGAAATTATAGTTCGACCTCAAATTGTGGAATTGACAAATAGGTATGATAGCAATGGAATTCCTCTTGAGCAATCTGGAAACTTAACCCAAGAAATTACTTCAATAGCTCAGACACAAGACTTATTCTCATTAAATGATATAATTATGCATTCAGATATTGTATTAAATGTCAATGCACCAATAACTGATGACACAGGTGAGTATGTCATTAGATTAATTCTTATTAATTATAAATAATTATTTCAAAATGTTATAGTTCCAACTACAGAAAAAGAATTTGGTTCATGCTTTAATGTTGTTAATTTATCTGAGGGAGCTATAAATTATGATGCAAATGTTGTGAATGTTGTGCATGAAGATAATTATAATTCCTTCAATCCTCATACTTCTTCTACTATTCAAAAATCACCTTTGAAAAATGGTTGTATATATTTCCTATTTATATTCCTGTCTAGATTATACTTTCCATTTTACCAGACAATCTACATTTTGGGGAATTTTTACCATTTTTTATAAACTGATTTTACCTATAGATTTTTGTCTTTATGTAATTGTAACTAACAAGGTAATGAGAATTGTTACTGATATTACCCAGGTACTCATACAATTTTTAAACCAAATGTTTGAATGTTATTTCTTATTTTGGAACAAATTTATTTTATATATTGTTATATAAACCTACCAAATGTTATTTTAATTTTGGGTTTTAATGGCACTTTTTGCTCTAATAGAATCAAAAATTGGGTTGTCTGGTAACTTTGTTATTTTATCTATTTATTTATTCTTTGTAGTTCCTTCCACATCAAATTTGACTAAAAAATCTACTAAACGTATGGTAAGTGAGGAAGCAAATTTAAGAATAAAAAAGCTTAAATCAACTTATGAAAGTGAATCGACTTTATACAAGTTACAGGTATGTTTTTGTATCAGTAGGAATAACCAGCAGAATATCAGGAAAAATGTTTTTAAATATTGTCTAATTTATTCAATCATTGGTCTGTTGTCTATACTTTTTAAAGTTAATATACTACTAAATGGTTAATATACTGTTTTTTAAAATGCAATTAACAAATTTTTGATTATAACAAATTATTTGAGAACTAAAAAGTAAAAAGAATTTTTTTTTTTTTATATTACTTCTGAAAAGGATTTGAGTATTTCTGAAATACTTTACTATTTATAGTATTTGGGTGGTATTTAAAATACTTTATTTCAAGAGTAATTGGGTAATTACTTAAATACTTATAAAAAGTATTTTTTACTACACTGCTTTTAACCTCCTAGTTTCTATAATTTGAAATGAATACAATTATTAAATGTGTTGTGAATATTTATTTAAAATTTTCTTTTCCTATTTACTTAAATTACTTTAATATTAATCAATATTGTTATGGTAAACATACATAATCAAAAATACTTAATTTTTTAAATTTTTTTTTAATTTTCAGATAGATTATCAAAAACTTTTAATTGAAGGTCTGAAAGCCAAACGTGCAGAAGAAAATGAGTTATTTAAATTAAAAAAAGACAAACTTTTATTAAAAATTTGTAAATTAAAAGATCAAAATCAAACATTTTAAATATATTATATTATTAATATAACATATTAAGTTCTTAATATAGTCCTACTAAATATTATTATTAAGCGACTTAAAATAAGTGGCTTTTAAGGATTGATAATCAAGAAAGTCATTACACATCAAAAATGTGAATTTTTTCAACAGGCTTTTGGTATGGAAGCGCAGGCCAAATGGCGTGATTAGAATTGATCTGCAACGGCATTCTGGCTAAATAACCAACACTCCCTTAATGAACAGACTTTTTTCAAAATTATAACTTACAACTTGCCATTTACAAAATATTCGTCAGTAATAGCATGCATGTTTTGTAGTTTTTAGTGATGTATTCACAGGTCATAATCAATCGTGTCTTAAAATTCGGTTGACCCGTAGATGACTTACATTCAGGCGGGTATAGGTAGGTACGTTGCTCGGCGGTAAATACGTTACAATGTTGCGAGTCGAGGTGAGCAATGAGCATAACACGATGATGGTCCCGTCGCCGGCGGCACGTCCTCCGGTTGTCGCGGAACTTCCTCCGGCTGTCAACGTAATAGTAGAGTTCTAATAAGTATTATAATAATTATTATCTAAGTTGTTACTCGTGTGTTATACGGCGTCTATTGCTAAAATTCCAAAGCCAAACCGATAATACTTAGCTGCTCACCACGTTATCACAACCAATAACGGTAAACGTGAAAGGCGCGACGAGTGCTATCATAAATAATATTGAACCGACTACCCGCGCTATAATATTTAGATATTGTAGACGTCGTGTTGACCAAAAAGCTAGGTAATTCTTTATAATTATAGTATAATAACAGTGTTTGACTTGGCAAAATTAAAGTAGAGGGACTCTGTTTACTATAAAAAAAGAGCGTCCCCATCACTTATTAAACGTTAGCAAGCCACTTCTTCTGTTTTTGGTCCATAATATTCAGACATGGAATCAAACACACGAATTGCACGTTCAATATAATTATTTGCTACTGAAAGAGATATATTCCTATTTTGAAGTTGTAAAGATAAGTCTGCCAGTTCCGATAAAGCATCATACATTATGCCTAAAAACAAAAACAATATAACTTAGTTATAAAATAACTATAAAACAAAGATTAAGTATTTCACCAAATGTGTACCTAAATTATTAACAAACTCCACCGATTTCAAAATGTTCTTCAGTCCAGTATATTTAGCTTTTTCTTTTGACTCCCATTGACTATCATTAGATGCATTAAAAAAATGCTTATATAATGAAGTGTAATTATTAAAAACAGCCTTCAAAGTCTTCTCGCTAGATGCGACCCACCTAATGGTAAATATTTTACCAATATTTAATAACTTTTGCTCTAAAGATGC
>JAIPRK010002524.1:603-17887 GCA_025469195.1 Chaitophorus viminalis | reverse complement strand
CAGACAAAAAAGCCAGTGATTATTGGGTAATTATTCTGTTTTGTTTACCTTTATTTTTTAATTGTATAATCAATCTATTTTCTTAATGATAGATATCATTCCGACAAGCTGAGAGAAAACTTAAAGAAATGGAACTTGAAACAGCACAACTTAGGAGTAAATTAACCATGGCTGACAATAAACCTCAAAATGGTGCTAGTAAGTTGAATTCATTGTAAATATTTTTAATTTCAAGAACCTGTTATAATCAACTATGATCTCTGAACGAGAAAAATAATCAACAATGTATCAAATAAATGTGTAGTTTTTTTTTTACTAAGCAAAATAATATTGATATAAATCAAAGATTCTTTTTTTCCATACTGTAATATATATAATGGATAATTCAATTTTTCTTTTTTGCAGAAAGCATAGGCTCATCCAACGATTTTGAAGATGAATTGTTGGATATACCTTTCCCAACAGTATCTCCAGATTTCAAAATACTTAGTCTTATTGACTTTGAGCCTCCTCCTCCGACTTGGTTACCCCCACTTGGTGCTTTGGGACAAGCTCCAAATCCACCACTTCATGTATCTATGCGTCATAATCGATCCTTACCTCCAGGTTCTTTACCAGCATCACGAAGGTCTTCCGTGTTTAGGCCATTGCCTCAAAGATACAATTTTATGGATCGCCAAAGTAAGATGTATAACATAAAAAAATTTTAATTATAATTTTAATTTTTTATTTTCAGATTCATTAGGTCATTCAGTAGAATCACTTGAAAAATAAATTCATTTTTTACCCTGTTACTACTATTCAAATTCCTGAAATGTTCAGAATTATGTTTATTGTTAAGATTAAATGTTCAATTAATTTTATTGGTGTATATTATTTTATTTTATTTTTTAAACCAATAATTGGCTCTAATTTGGTATTAAGGCCATCAAGGTCATTAAGGCACAAGTCATAAGTCACAGTTCTATAAAAGTACAATAGTATATTAGTATCGACTATCGATGTTCGTCTCAACAGTTCTCAACAATAAATAACAATAGTACATACCTATAATTATTATTAATATTTATATTGAATCATTTTTAACTTTCTACTTGACATTTGATGTAAAAAAAACGTTGAACTAGGTATAATTCCATAGCGGAGTTCACAAAGACCGCACGCGTAAATTACCGGTGAGTTGTATATAGTGTGTAGGTATTGTATAATTAAAATAAACTACCTATAAGATTAAATACAGCTTAAGATACTATAAAGAATATAATAATATAGCGTTGTCTATATACCCAAATCCCGGGTGGTATGTGAAGGAAATTTTAGCCTCGCCGTCGCCGCTCAGAGCTGTACAGCAGATTATTCTTAATTAATTAATTATAGAAATAATAGATAGAGTGGAACTAAAGTCCCGTCAAAAATAAAATCTTAAGTCCATCTGCAGACGAGCGAGTGACTTATACACATCTGATAGTTACACGCAAGACCTGACCAAGTTTTGTATAGGGGAGCAACCAGAAAAATATTCTAGTCAGTACCTAACTCAACCGATCAGCTTTCATTTATTCATATTACTAAATATACGCATCTGTAAAAATCGTAGACACCTACAGAAGTAAATATCAATTACATTATAACACCAAAAGCACGTTTTAAAAATCATTTGTGATGTTTGTACCCCCTCCCCCATGGACTTATTTTTGATTATTACGTACCAACCTATTAAGTTTGCACTTGCGTGGAAAAAAAATAATACAATAGGTACCTACAAATTTATCCAGGTACATGGAAAATAGAATTGAAAACTATATCTTGAACTTTTATCCGCCGATTTCCAATGATTATCTTTCAAACGTATCAACTCCAGTATTTAAATAAGTTTTCCATTATTAGTTGGGATGAATATAATAGTTTTAGAAAATCTTCGCGGATTCAGAGGTACTTTAAATCGAGCTATTTGTTCCTGTTCGCTCTCTGTAACTTAATTTCAAACCAGCCATATATAATATATAATACATTTACAGTTGTGTCTACAAGACTATAAGGTCTATTTAGTTTAAAATAATATTTCAAGTTTACCACGATATTTTATACAAATCTTATATGCAGTGACAAAATGGGGATTCACAATAGCACACTACCAAATTTAAATTAAAAAACTACCACTGTTGCCAATTGGTAATGAACCAATATAAAGTGGTAGTCAGTTAGTATTTTTATAAACCTTATTTTTTGACCGTGGTCGCATTCAAAACTTTTTCACCAAAATTAAATCTTAATTTTAAGTTGGTATAAGTATAATAATAAAGAAGTATATTGTAATAACCAACTCATAACATACTTATGGCACATTAATTGTTCTAGATCACTTTATTTTTTTTTTCTCTGTAAAAAATCTAATGGTGACCTTTGATTCATTATTCATATTATATGGTTTATTAATATACTATTATTGTACTTTGGAAAATGCATTACGTTTGAGGAAGTGACTTTTTAGTTTTCTATAAATATATGAATCCATATACACAAATGAAGGGCCGCTGAATAGATTGTTAGGTATTAATATTAAAAATCATAATATGTTACAAGTATTTATTTAGTAGTATTTATTTGGATAAATTCATATTTGCAAAAATAATGTCAAATAATTTAAATTTTGCTCAAACCTTACTGATGTAAATAATAAATATACTTATCACATAGTAAATTCAAATAGTTACTCCATATGTTAACAATAAATAATTGACTGTGATAGATAAGAAAATTAAACAGGCAAATGTCAAAGTTAATGGTAATGATTTAACATAACAAAATCAGTAATATCAAATTTATATTAGCAGAAAAATTATTAGATGTCAAAAAAAATATTGCAATAAAAGTAAACAATTACTCTGAATACAATACAAAATGTTTTAAAAATATATATTGACTTGTATACATTCAAGTTTTATTATTTTATTATAAATATAATTTGTATAAAAATATTATTGATTATTTTCCGCATATTCCTGATGATCTGTATGTTCTTCAACATAAACAAATCAAATTGATAGAATAATTATATACTTAGAAAAACTAGAATTAAGAATACATATAACTTATCAGATTTAGAAATCAGATTGACAAAATATATAAAATGTATGCAATCCACAGTATACATTTTTTTTAGGCAACATTTAATTGATTAGTTTTAATTGTATTTATTGATTGAATTTAGCTTTGCGCGAGATTTTTTATCATCACTTGAATCACTAGTATCAAATCCAGAGTCTTCAAAATATACTTTGGAGCACAACGATTGAGCACGACGTGACATTACACAGTCTATGAGTTTACCGAAAAAGTCTGGAAATCCATCATAACCTAGAATAAACATAATATTAGTTTATACTTAATGTTCATAATAATTAATAGTAACAATTTACCAGGATAGGCATTAATATCAATAATTGCATGCCGATTAGTATCATTTTCAACTACAACATCCACTCCATATAGAGACATGTTTAAGTAACTACCCAGTATTTTAACAATAGAATGCAATTTTATTGGATCTACAGAAGATGTTTTGGCAATTTCGGATGGGTCAAGTACACTCAGTTCACTACTGGAATCCGATTTTGACACAGAGTGGCTGTCAAAAGTTATAGTGTCTCGATCTTCTGATAAAAATAAATTTAAAGGTAGCATTAAATAATTAATACTTCTTAAGAAATTATTATTTTACCATTTGATGAATAGAAATTTTTTAATGATGGCCTCTCAACCATTTGATAATGATCTCCCACAACATAGAGTTTATACAAAATTGCATTATGATTAATGAACGATTGAGCAACACATGGAGGTTTGCAATCAGCTACACCACGTTCATTGAAAATAACAGACATCTGAAAAAATGAATTATATTAATATTTAATATATTTGTTGTATGAGTGTTATTTAACATTAGATAATTTAATTTTCAATTTAGTAAATTACCTGATGGCAGTAAGTTGTCCCTTGTGCTACAAATGGCTTACAAACTAAAATATAAACATGTATAATTTATTATTTTTACAAACTTAAATAAATCACAAGCTTACTAAATGGAAATGTAACTCCAGCATTTTTTAGCTTTTTGATATTCTCTTTCACATCAGTTGATAAGATTTCCACAAAGGTTGGTGTAAAAACATCTAATATAACAATAGACAAATATAATAAAATTTATATACTAGATAATTGATCAAATATTTTAAATAAAATAGAATAAAATTATTAATAATCTAAAATAATTTTGGACAAGACCCTTGACTGGGAAACATTAATGGAATAATTGAGAGCATTTTAAATTAATAACAAAATAAATTAAATTGAGATTAATATTGTAAATGTCTATCAATAAACATACAACAAACCAACAATGTATTAATACATTTATTAAAAACCATATTAAATTTGTAAATAAACTTATAATATTAATTAAAAAGTCAATGATTATAATCTATGGTTATTTTTAGGACAAATTTAATAAATATTAAAAAATATTTATTTTTAACAACAAATAATATTAAATAATATTACAATAGCTATAATAATTTTACAAGGGGATTAATTAAATAAACATATTACAACTTAAAACAGAGTTTAATATACATTTTTGAAAAAAATTAAAACAGTAATTCAATTTTTTTTCTTCAAATAAAATGTATGCCTGAACATAAAAATTAAAAATATTAATGGCAATTAGCCAAGTGATTTTGGCAACATTTTAAATTAACACTAATAAATCTGCCTATGAAACATTGGCTTAAAATATAATCACAGTAATAATTATCAATTGTATTAGTGCCAACATGACATAAATATAAAAATGTAATATATTTATTTAATCATCTGTATTTTATTATATCTTGCATTGTTTATTCTCATACTTCAATTTGAACTGCATTAAGTTTACTTTATTACAAATAAAAGTTGATTTATTATTATTTTACTAGTTATTCTCATTTATTCCTCAAAAGCAATAGAAAATTAAATATGTAAAGAATTGTATTACAGACCTTGGATTGTTACAATCCACACTGTAAATATATAAAACTTCAGCCATACCCTATAAAAATACTTGTTGAATTCGCATGTGTAGTTACAATAGAAACATTGATGTATAAAATTAGTTTTAAAACAAACCAAAATAATTAGGCAGCTATAAATTAGCTTTTCCTAATTATCTCAACATTTTTCTTTAGAACCGCCTCTCTTTAAGAACATATTAATTATCAATTAATTGTAAAGATAAACCTTAAATTACTGTTACAGTGAAACCTTGGTATCTGGAAGTCGCAAGGGACCAGAAAAAAATTTTAACATATCTAAACTTTGAATTACCGAGAGAATTTAAAACATAACTGAATGATAGGACCAGGAAAAAAATTTGACATACAAAAACTTCGAGATACTGGAGTTTGAGATACCGAGGTTTCACTGTATTATTAATATTCTTTACTTTATTTTACAATACAATACAAGCCCCAGATCAAGGTCCTATTTAGTGTGATATTGTAAGTGAACCAAAATAATTTAGACAACTTAAAATACCTAGTTACAATAATAATTGTATATTGGTGTACCAATATTGTTCAAGCTGGTGTTCAACACGACATTATATGTTTTGTATCGATCAAGCAGGGTACGTACACTATCTAATGGATCGATAATTATTACTTTTGGATGATCCTTTATATACTGTTCAATCCTATCAATAATTTGAATTGACTGAAAATGAAATAATCAGGTTAATTATATACATTATACAAGAAACATATTTTAGGTGCTAACACACCTGTTCATCATTTCTTGCGATTATTTCTGTAAATTTATGCAAAATGACAGCGAATGGTCCTTGATCTTCCAACGGCTTGTCCAAAGCCAACTTAAAAATAAAATACCAAATTGATTGAATAATTGAAGTATCAAACATTTCTTTTAATTACTATTTGTAACAAATAATATTCATATACTAGTTTGAATCAATATTGCAATCAATTATAAATAAGAGAACTATCATACAATGCGAGTAGCTTATGGATATGAAAAATACCTTTGAATATTTTTATTTAACTATTTAAACTGGAAAACATAATCTAAGGAAAAATATACTACAGACCATACTTATAGCAACAGGTAAAAATCTTTTTCAATGTCATAATTTATACCAAGATCATTAAACCATTTCTGTAGTTTATAAATTAAAATTTAATATCCTTAGAACCCAAATGAAAATATGCTCTCCACTCACTAATATGAATTATTTTTAATTTCATTTTCAATTCTATTAACTGCAGCTGATGGTTCAATTTTAATGATTATATATGATTTAATAGTGGGTTTTTATTTAAATAAGCCTATTGTTTTTCTTAAAACTAGTAAGGAATGAGTAAAAATATAGGAAAATAACTCAACAATTCTGAAAAAAAACCTATAAAGTAACAAAAACCAAAACTGCCAAAAAAAAAAAAATGTTAGATTCACTTTCTATTGATATACATTTTAACTAAGAAAGTATTGTCTACGAAGTTTCAAAAATAAAATGTAAAATGCATAAACTTCGGAGCCCTAGTAATATACAATTTTATTTCTAATTGGTCAGTCACTCTATTTTCTATAGTGAAAATTAGAGTTAATCACAAAATTACGTAAGGAAAAAGTTTAGAAATCATAAAAAAATTAGTAATCCAAAGGTTATAAGTAAAGACTTTTTTAACATTTGACTCCTCAAAGTACTATCTAGATTCTTTTTTTTCTATTTTCAGAAAAGTTGCTATGTAATGAAATAGAAATATTTTTACTACTCCAAAACTTAAAGACAGAACCAATAAAAAAAAAATCACACAACATTGTAAAATCAATACATTTATCACTCTGTTCGGAATCTAAATGCATATTAAAACATATTGATCTATATTGATTATTTTTGGATATTTTTTAAATTTTTAAGAGAATATAATGAGAATATTACCATGATATTTTAGATGTTTAAAAAGAATATAAATCCAGTATTTAATTAAAGTTAAACCATTAGAAGTTACTTACCTTCACTAATTCATATCCATGCTGCCTGCAAAAAAAAATTAAATATTTTATATTAGTAATTTATAATATTAAATGTAATATTAATAAACTTGTACCATTACAATAACTTAGAGCAAAATATAAAGTTAATACTCATACAATTTTAAATAATTTTTGTATATCCATTAACCAGATGTTTAATTAGTAAGTAATTATTTTATTAAAGTTTTCATTTAATATTATAAAAAAAACAAATACTTATTCATTAATTTGAAATAAAAGCATACAACTTTAATAGTATAGTATACTTAATTATAGTAATATTTATTCTATCTAGTTATAAACAAAACAAAAAATCAATTTACCCTTTGAATATTTAAATACATATTATAATTATTAATTTTATACTATCTTAAAATAAAATATTATTTTTAAACATCTTTTTAGTCGTCTTTATAGTTTGTTATATTTATTAAAAATGAATGTACCTAATACTTAATAAATGTAAATCTAAATGATTCATACAAAAAAATTATTTTGGCATTAATTCAATATTTTTATTTAAATATTTCATTAAAATAAGGTACTTGTATGTTTTAAAATTTGTATTTTATCAAATCTACCATAACATAATTTATGAATAACAAAGATTTGTTTTTATCACAAAATAAAACAAAATATTTTTTAATAACTGGATTTTTTTTTATATTTTAAACTAAGATCAAATAGACATTAATTGTCTTTAAACTTATTCCCATTATTTAATGGATATACTTAAGAACAGATAAATTATTTAAGACAAGATAAATAATCATAAAGAGCATAAGATTAAGATATAAAAATAAAGATAAAGTTTAGTAGGTATTTTAAATAAGCTTCTTCTTTATAAATCTAATCCAGCAGTTCTTAATCTTTTGTAGATAACAGACCCTGGCTGAAAGAATTTTAGAAATCACAGATCCCCTTACCAATTTTTTTACAAAACATCTCATGTTATCATAACCAAAACAATTATTTTTACTATACTTAATTTTTCATAAAATGTAAAATAAATTATTTAATTTTTAATATTCTTAAAATTTAATTTTCATTTACTATAAATGTGATGGTTGGTGTTGCATTTGAGACACAAGTTTTTGAACATCGGACTCATTACTGGAAAGCTATTAGACTGCCGTGGACCCCTGAGGGGACTGCGGACTACAGATTAAGAACTGCTGATCTATCCAAAAGTTAATGATCCGTTGAGCATCAACAAATAAATTGTGTAACATAATTACATAAGTAAAACCTTATTATCTGGTTTATATTATAGATGGATTTAATTTCAATACAGGGTTTAAATAGAAATTATTTATAAACTTGAATTATAAAATTTAAATAAATACTAGGTAGGAAGCCATTAGTCATTACTCATTAGTTAAGATTTTTTCACATTAATAAATTAAAATTAAAATATATAGTTACTTGAAAAAATAAATAAAGATATATAGATACAAGTACAAATAGTACAATGTAAAGAGTTAGGAGAGTACCTATTATCAATTAAAGGTAAGAAAATAAATATAGAATGAGGAACTTATCTATAATAATTAGATAAGTACTAAGTGCTGCACTACTGGTACATAATTTACTAAAACATTTGATATTATTAAATTATCATACCTATGTTTACTTTAAAATTTGAGAACATACAATTTAACATAAAATACTGCAGTGAATGCATTGAACTAGATACTCTTAACAAATAACAATTAAAGAAGTGCGATAAAAAAAAAAATTCCATTCACCCATTAACCAATGTAATAATTCACTCAATAGCCAAAAATCTGATGAAGTGATGGATAAGCTCAACAATGGTAACTGCCAACTGGTAACAATCTCACCTGCACACTTTGCCGAACTCGATCCAATTGAGTTTTTGGCTCTTGCGGTCGGACATCCAATAGCCAATGACCATAGACGACGAGTGCTTGTCGTTTTCGGTCATCTCGATGAGAATACCTTCTCAGCCACAGTGAAGTCGTCGGTCGGCAATAAATCCGCTGGTCACATGCGCTCGATTCACATGTCCGGTGACAAATGCAGCAGTGACACACGATAGTCATACGTGTACGTCATTTCGGCCTGATGGTCTATTACAGAACGTATACACGTGTTAGTTTTTTTTTTTTTTTTTAATAAAAAAATACCCGTTTGAAAAAGATGGAGGTTGCGTTCGAAGGCCGTTTACAACCCATTGCCGTAAACAAATACGAGTCGTATTTATGTGTCCGTCCGTCGCTCGTCGTTACCTGATAGCTATTTAGTATTTGCCCGTTTGCTTGGCACCACTCCACGGGACGTCTTGCGGCGGCGGTAGTGGTTTCACTTTTTTTTCCTCGAAGTTATCACCGTTATCAGTTATCACGATCTCATACAGACTTTGTCCATTATAATATTGTAATATGTGTGAATGCACCCGTGTGTGTTTATACTGTAAACATAGGTACGAAGGTACGTGTAGACTGTAGGTACATTCAATAATACAGTATACATTTCATATTATCACAGAGTAAATAAATTGAAGCAAGAGTGTGTTTATTGTACTTTGGTAGGACCGCTAGGCGAATACCCGGACGGACTTAATTTTACTCATTAGTTATTTATTTTTGTCCATGGACGAGTATAGCCGTAATGCCGTATAGGTAATACAATCGGAGGATAAATTAACTAATGACTATAATATTATATATATATATATATATAAACATTATATACAGATGTTATTAGATATTATACAAAAATACAATTACGTACGACAGATTATATGAAAATATTTTATAGTCTACACAGACATATATATGTTTTATATGTCTGTGTCACCTGTGATAGTCTATGATACATAATTATATAAATATCATACAACAAATAGAGATTTTAATATTTGTTTTTTTTTTTTTTAAATACACGGTTTGATAAACTGATAACGCGACAGTACCGACGAGACGACCAATGACGAATGAATCGTCGCGTTCATTATCATAGAATAAGTATATAATATATGCAGGGGTGGATTCGGGAATCTTCCCGATGGGCCGGTTCATGTTTAGACCATTTTATATTAGGAGCATCGTGCATGCACTTAATAATGAGTAGGTAATTTCAAGTAAAATGCATTTCTATATTACAAATATAATTACCTGATTTATTATTAAATAGGTACACCGCATATAAATGACTTAATAAATAGTTACTATTGGTTAAAAACAATATGTAACTTAAGTAACTCATGAACAGTTGGAGAAATAATCAAATGTATTTTAATAAAAGGTTTTGAAAATTAAATGAACGTTTAAATATAAATACAAAAATGTTAATATTCCTATTGATTACAAAATATTTAAGGATATTTTCTGTATATATTGGATGTATTAAGATCAAACTTCATGTTCAAGTTGGAACTGGTTAATCATGTAACTATCCCAAAACTATTGTAGCTATAATTAAAGTTATTATATAGTTTAATAATTTTTTTTTTTTAATTTAATTCGCCTTCTATTAGAATAATTACAGCAAATTTTAATAATTAAGGTGTGAAATTAAACAAATTTTGAAATTGATGCAAAATAAAGCATTTTTTTTCGGGGAGAGGGGAAGTTTAATCTGGGGTCCATATGCCGTTTTGTTTCATATTTCCCGGGCCGAAAATAATTGCCAATCCGTCCCTGTATATATATAAATGTATACTTAATTATAGTAAAAATCATGACTGTAGATTAGATCGATTTCTAATTTCTATCTATAATCGTGATATAAATATATAATAATATGACGTGTTCATTATGACTTGTTGCGGTAACCGCTTCTATACCGCTTTTTTATAGTGTACTCGTTCATGGATTAAATATACTTATATGTATAATTAATCTATGACTCGCTACAGTTGATTTTTAATTTTATTCCATATTATGAACATAATTCTTGTAGCCGAAAACGGCAAAATACCTACGTATCGTCAGGGGCACTTATTAATCAGTCGATAATTATTACGAAATTAAAATATTAAGGTGTGCAGAACCATGAGTAGAATCTCTTCCATACCAACTAACAACCCAGTACCAGTGCACCAACCAAATTGGCGGTCACCAGCCAAACATTCCAAACACACCTCGTAAAACGCCTCTAGATTCAATGGAATATTCGCGTGAATTCGATGAGATCCATAAGGATACGGTATTGAGTACAAGTGTTCAACCTCGAACTTCATTACTTCTGTACTCAACTTGTTTGTTATTAAAACGAGATTGAGAGCACGAATTAGGAATATTAGGACATATAGATATTAATTAATAAATAATAATTATGTAGTAGGCACGGATATAGATAATTATCTACAATCGTGGTATAGTAGGTAAGTAAGTATATCTTAATTTATTACATTCTATTAATTATTATCATTATTCATAATTTATTCGTAGTTGAGACATAGAATAACGTTGAGAGGCATCAGCTGATTTCCATCTGCCAACGTGTTCGGATAACGTATTATCAAACCAACAGCTTGAATTATCAATATCGAGTGGTCACCTACCTGCTTTGCTGTTGTGTGTACGGTTTACAGTGTACTGTGTAGTGAGTGCCGTACCTTCCTACTTTCATTTGTCGAAAAGACGAAACTATTTAACCATATTATTCCTTATACGTGTTGTATCTTGTGCGTGAAGTTTACACGTTAAATCGTTCTTGTGTCAACCCTCAACAGTTAACAGTTTTGAGACGACGAGTCGACGTAATTTTTCAATAACAATTCCTGTTTGTTAACCGTTCTAATGACTTAATACCCAGGCACCGACGATGTTTGTACTAAAAATAATTGTAATCTTATCGGCAATACTGAATATTGGGTTCTCGGCAACACAATGCGAATCTCATGATGAAATAGAGTTTATTTGTCTAAGTCCAGAATGTAAGATTGAAAACAAAAGTGAGTACTTCACCATTAAAACTGTTTAAAATGTAACGTTAAGAACATTTTGTACATTTACAATCCTAAAAATTAAAAATTTTAGCCATTCAAAACATTTACTACTTTTTAAATATGAATTAGATACATCAATTTTTTTATTTTTTCACAAACTTTGTAACATCTACTGTTTATTTAAACAAAATTAATAGTTGTATTTTGAAAATTAAATTAAAATTACATTTTGATTACTTTAGATGGATATATAGAAGCTCAAACTATTACTAGCCCAAAAATTGCTATCAAAATTGTTGGTTATAATAAAGACTCATTATTAGCAGAAAAAAACAAGGTAAATTATTATTTTATTACATCTATTATATAATATTCTCTATTCAGAATAATAAAACACTTATTGTACATGGTGTATTGGAAATTGGTGAAATAGTGCTGAGATTACTCGTGATGAAGCATGCTCTTGCTCGATCAATTTTTAGTCTGCCTTGTATATTTTGAATAGAGTATTGTACAATTATCAAATAATTATAATCAAAATCATTAACACTAAATTAAAATTTAATTTTCTAGAAATTATCAATTATTTCAATAAATGATATACGTTTAAAAGATTGGAGTACTCTCTCAAGTTGGAAACATAAAGTGAGTATCCATAAATACTCATTTACGATTTGCAAACCAAAAATTGTTAATCCAAGTATTGAAAAAAGTTATAATGATTCAAACAATGCTCAAATTAGTAAAAATACTGATAAAAAAATAGTTCAAACAAGTGATGAAATAAGTAATAATGATCCTAGCATAATCAATCTTGATTATAATAATGAAACCGGCATTGAGAGTGAAGATAAATCAAATATAAATATTAGTTTAAAACAAGATCCAATAAGTGACAGTGTATCAGCTAACACTGATCATAATTCTAACTTTGAACCTGTTGAACAACAAAATGATTCAGATGAAAAAATTGACCAAAGTAATATCACTAAACCTGCAAGTTCTAACAAATTAGAAAATGATTCTTCAGCTGAATGTAGTTTAGATTCTTGTGAAAACTATATAAACCCTGTGAAAAATAAACACAAAAAAAATGTTGTATCAACTACTGATGAATTGAAGGGGGGCTATATTCCTCTGATTGATAAAGATAAAATACTTGGAAATTTAGTCAATGATAAAGATACAGAAGAATTAACAACATCTAACACAATGAAGTATTTAGACAGTATAATTGACCTTCAAGTTTCTAAAAGTGCAATAGATAATAATAATGTAAAAGAAATTCATTCAAAAAGTGATCATCAAAAAAATACTGATTCTGTAATTAATACTCCACAAAATCAACATATAGAAAAAACTGTTAATGTTGTAAAAGACTCTGATAATTTATTACCTGAACAAAACTTTAATTTAGTATCTCGTGTACAAGATAATAGTAATACAGAAGAATTAAAGACATCCAACACAATGCAAGATTTAAATAATAAAACAGAACCCCAAGTTTATAATAGTTCAATAGATGATAATAATGTAAAAGAAATTCATTCAAAAAGTGATTATCAAAAAAATACTGATTCTATAATAAATACTCCACAAAATCAACATATTGTGAAAACTATTAATGTTATAAAAGACTTAGATAATTTATTACCTGAGCAAAACATTAATACAGCACCTCATATACAAGATAATAATAATACAGAAGAGTTAATGACATCCAACACATTGCAAGATTTAGATAATAAAATAGAACCACAAGTATCTAATAGTTCAATAGATGATAATAATGTAAAAGAAATTCATTCAGAAAATGATCAACAAAAAAATATTGATTCTGGAATAAATACTATACAAGATCAACGTATTGAGAAAACTGTTAATATTGTAAAAGAAACTGATAATTCATTATCTGAACAAAACTTTAATACAGCACCTGATATACTAGAAGGTAATAATAATGATATAGATAAATTAAGAACATCTAGCATCATGAAAGATTTAGATGGGAAAATTGAACCTCAAGTCCCTAATGGTTCAATAGATAATAATAATATAAGAAAAAAACGTTCTGATAGTGATTTTCAAACAAATATTGATTCTGTAATAAATACTCCACAAAATCAACATATTGATAAAACTGTTAATGTTATAAAAGACACAGCGAATTCATTACTTGAACAAAACATCAATACCGTACCTTTACCAGATTCTATTAAAATACCTGGGTTACAAGATAGCAATATTTCAAAGGAAATAACTAATGAAAGTCTAAAATATAATGGTTCTTTGGATAATAATACCCAAGAAAATAGTCTATCAGACACTGACAATTCTATACAAGTGTCATCATATACAAAAGAAGAGATAAAAGGAACAATAAATGAAAGTTACAGAGTAAGTGATAATGATTTATCCAAGAATATTAATGATGATAATTTGGTAGATTATAATAATGCATCAGCAACTGATAAAACAAAAAAACAGCCAGATATTTACCATAATATTACAGTTGAATCTGAATCTCAAAATATTTCTGAAGATTTTAATGATAAATCTACCACATCGAATAGTGATCAAATGGATAGTGAGACACTTTCGTCTTCAACACCGAATTTAATAAATCCAAGTCAAATTATTCCCCCTACTGATCATCAAAACTCAATTGATTTATGTGCATTAGAAGGTGGATGTTCACACTTAAAAGACAATCCCCAAAAATATGATATTGAAAAAAGTAAACCAGAAAATAAAATATCCCATGAAACAGTCTATAAGGATGTAGAGCCAAATATACAATTAAAAGAAAATGATCCTATAAGTCTCGTGGCATCTTTTGGTCATCCAGATACTTGTAGTGGAGTTCATTGTCTTAAATTTAATAGAAATGTAGAAAAAGTAGTTAAAATTCCACCCATAAATCATATTAAAAATCAAGCAGACCCAGATGAAACTTCACATTCAGCAAATATTGATATTAATATGGAAAATAAAAATATAATGAATAAAGTAACTGAACAATCTCATGTAGAAATGAGCTATTTGGATCATTTTCAAAACTGGATATCTTCACCTACTACTAATTCGATTAATTTTCCATGGAATCTATTTGGTGATTATTCTAATGAATACAATGGTAAGTAATAATTATATTAAATACATTTAAAATAATATTTCACTAACTCATAGTTGTCCTAATGGTTTAAATTTTATTATTTGAAAAAAATCTGTATATCTAAATTGTAGACATTTGCTTTGACCTTTTGTAGTTGGTATTTATTTATCATAAGTTTAATATTAAAATATTGGAATCTGTCTGTAATACCTCTAGTATGGTGTGTAAACAATTTTATCATTCATACAATTATTACATTTTTTATTTTCTTATACAATTTTCATTACATTTTTCTTCTTTATCGCCAATTTTAAATGTTTTATTTTAATTCTCAGTGTTAGTATGAATACAATTATTTACATTTTAAATTAGGTAAAAATTATTCTTTCAATGTACTCGTTTCTTTTTTGTCTAGTTTAATGTATTAAAATATAAAATAAAATATTCTATAATCTATGATATATACTACAATTAAAATTCTCCAAAAGTATTTTATTGAAAATAAAGCTTATTTTGTTTTATTACAGAAGTAATTCATGATCAAACTATTGAAAACCAAGTGAGTTAATAATAACTAATATTTGTTTATTATTCCTTTATTTAAATTAAAAATATTATTTCAGAATATGTTTCAAAATATCAGTCATTCAGAAATTTATTTTATTATTGTAGCTGTAATAACTCTGTTATTTTCACTGGCTTATTATAAACATCAAGTAAATATATAAATTCATCTATATATGCATACAACACATACATAGAGGTATACTTATTTGAATTGGTAAAGTAATTTATAAATTACACTTCCACTTTAAATTTGTAAATCTTTTATGCATGTCCATAAATTAAGATTACATTAAATCAAATTAATATTGATTCATAAATAAAAGTAACTTATTATTTAAATTTATCATAGTTTATAATTATAGTTAAAATAGTTATCTTCTATTATAGAACATGTTTTAAGTACTTATTATTTGTGATTATTTTTAGAAAGGAACTTCTGAAAATAATTTATTAACATTGTTAGCCACTAAAGATCAAAGTTTGCTTATTGTAGAAAAAGAATTATCAATATTAAAAGAACTAAGTACTGGAAGTATGATATCAGTAAGTTACTATTTAAAATAAAAGTATCACTTATTTATTTTAATCAAAAAATCATTATTTTAGACAACAGCCACAAATTCTGAAGTGGAAACATTAAATGAACATTTGACCAAGTCTGAGGTGATTATTTTATTAATAAGAACAACTATTTGAAGAATTTGTTTTAAATAACAAAAATTAAATTTAGGATATTATATCGTCTCAATCTATACGAATTGAAAAATTAGAGCAAGAAGTTGAAGAATTAACTGAAAGTGGAATGGAAATGCATGCGTTATTATCTTCTGCTTTAGAATCTAGTTCCAAAAGTACAGAAAAAATAAATTCTTTTAAATCAAAATTGGTAGATGCAGAAAATTTAATTGCTACTCTTACTCAAAAAGTAATGAAGATTAATTTATTTGTGTATTAAAAAATTATGTATTGTTATCATTATTAATAATTTTTTTTAAAAAAAAATGTTTAGAATTTTGATAAAACTGCAGAATTAGAGAAAAAGAATGATACTATAAAGTCTATTCAAATCACTGTTGATGAACTAACAATAAAAAATATGAATTTGGTTGAAGATAATACTAAGCTATCCTTACAACTAGAACAAGTAAGTATTTCTCAATGTTATAAAATATTACTTAATTTTCTTTGTTTAAAATACAATTACATAAAAAAAATATTGTTAAAATACCAAATACATAAAACATTTTTATTGTTTTATATAATTGTGTAGAGAACAAGAACATTTTCTTTTGATCATTGATTTTAGAATGAATAGATATGCCATAAATAATACTGTTAAAAGTGGTAGTATTTACATGAAAAGATATAAGATATCCCTGAAATGATTTACAATCAATTTGATCTAAACAGGTTTTAAGAATAGAAAACTATCATGGACTAGAATGGAATTCAATTTTGGTTTGTGAACATTATTTTTTATATTGATGTTGAAAACTTGTTTTTATCAAGTGAATTCACATGATTAAAGCAATGGTTAGATTATTATTATGAACAACAGGATGGCATAGTGGTTTATTCTAAAATCAATGCTTTGA
>JAIPRK010002523.1:0-17897 GCA_025469195.1 Chaitophorus viminalis | reverse complement strand
ATTTTGTGACCCTAGACTCTAGTCTCGTCTGTCACTTTTTGTGGCAGTTAAAAAAAAAATTCAATATTGAGCCATCCTTTCTTTTAGCACTCATAATTAATAATGTTAATATTATTTGTATAAAATAAAATATAATATAATTTTGTATAGCTGAATCGCTGAAAGACAAACTATAACAATATTATAACATCTATAACTTGGTGATTTAAACTTTAAAACTGTTTAGTCACATTATTAAGTCAACATTCAAGATAAATCGACCAACTAATAGCCCCGCGCTGGCTACGAAATACGAATACGTATCGCCCACATCGATATCGGTTTGCAAAGAGAGGAGGATGTTAATTGTTACTAGTTAATTGTTTATCGAATAATCTCGATTATCGGCGAGCTAATTCCCGGATATTTTGTATAGATAACTGAATAGTAAATATAAATAATAATAATAGCCTAATTCTATGAGTCTAGGTAGTAGATAATTATTATTATTATACTATTCATAAAACTATACCAAAATAGATTATAGTTTATATAGATTATAGTTATATTTTATTATAGTCGTAAATCGTAAAACATAAGATCTACTGTAAAAATGTAACATTGATATTTGTTTTTAGAAAAAAAAAATAATACCTATATTTGTAATAGGTTTAATATGCATGAAATATAAATATTGAAAAAGGGTCATGGGGGGATCTATCCCCCTCATCCCCCCCCCGTTTGACCGCCACTGTAGACGTGTTACAGGTATATAATGTATTGTGTTAACTGTGTGTCTGTTCTGAAACGCGTATATATTACGTATGTGTGTACGGTGAGTATATGTATACCCATTATAATAATATTATGCATATTATACGTGTTTGGTGTGCTGTGGTTTTATGGCCGGTGCAGATGGAATCGAAGGGTCTCTATTATCGCAGTGCCTATATGCTTCTACGAATTGAACAAGAATAGTAATGCTTAAAATCTCTGACACGCACACACACACACACACACACACACACACACACACATACTCGGGCTTCCGAATAATAATTGGGAATTAAATAGGTATATACCTATATATGCTTAAACCGTTAATTTGTAACTTTTTCATCGAATCGGTTGTTTTATTTCTACATTGAAAAAAAAGAAAAAGAAATAAAAAAAAATCTGCTTCTGTCGGTCGGTCGGTTCGATGTGCACCGTGCATATAATATTATAATGAGAATGTGTTACATATATTTACTACCATCACTATACTACTGTATAATATGCGTGTAATATAATATACACATACGCATGGTCGTCGTCGACCCGTGTCGGTAGAACAAACACGTCAAGGAAATTTATTACGTAGATCTAGTTTGTATAACTGATAGAAGATTCAAACCGATGGTATATATTATATGTATATAGTATGGTGAATAAAATAAAATAAAACTCGTTCTCCGGATGATTAAAGACTAATAATCAGGTCGAAGAGCAGTTATCGGTTTATGTGTATGTGTAGTGTATTACACTATTCTATCACAGATGAGGATATACCTATTATTTTTAATAGTATGTACGCAAGGATTCCCGCGGTCCAAGAGAATTTCCCAAAGCGACATTCAAACTCTTAAAATTTCTCCTATGCTCAAACACACTCACACTCGCACATATTTTGGTAGTCTTCACAGACACCTCTAGATGCTCAAAACTTAGCCTACATTTTCCACCGTAAAATCAAATCGCATACGTATTCATTGAAATCAACAATTATAATTATGATAATTGATAATGCTTATTTTTAGTATGATATATAATAATAAAAACGAAATAGTGTAATTAGAACTGAGCGTGCGCAATATATGAATGTTTTATTTACACATTTTTATAATTATTGTTTTTTAATTTTAAAATCGCCCTCCCTTGATTGAGTATCAAATACGCCATCTATTGCGGTGCACATCTATATGCATGTGTTGCATAGCTGCAATTTCAGTTTTTGGCTTGAAGGGGCTTCAAACAACGTTTACTGTATTATATGTATATTAGATAATTAATGAAGGATTCAAGAGTGAATTTTTGAAGAGGCTAATTTTAATATTGGAGGGGCTAAGCCCTTCCAAGTCCCTCTCCTCAAATTGCACCTATGATGCGTAGTGTTTAAATATAATCTCAAGTCGTTATGATGACATTTTGAACAGAATTTTATTATACAGTTTAAGCTCTTAAATGGACGTCTATTACATTATAATATGATATGATATGATATACCTATGTGAGTATTATACGGAGGTGCAGGAGTGTTGTTGAGTGTATAATGCAATACACGCACATCGTTGAAGGATCATTGTCCGCGCGTTGTATAAGGTATATTATGTGAGCTTAATTTAATATAATGGTACCTATAATAATAATATGGCAGACATCGTTTGTTTTTATGAATGAAAATTAATTTCGAAAACGTGAAATGTTATGTTATTTGTCTAAGTAGGTATAGGTTAGGTTAGATATGCATACGTACGTCGACGATCCTGCTGCAGGTGAGTACAGACATATTATATAATTATTTATTAAATTGACGACTAATATAATAATATAGGTTCAAGTACGGATGGGCATTATAGTAATGTACTACACCGTAATTAGAATATAAATATTGTTAAATGTAAAAAAGTAATAAAACGATCAGGTTTAATGCAAACGATAATAATATAAAAGTAATGGGCAATTTATACATACCTGTTTAATGTTTAGAATAGTGCGATGTTTCAGGTCGGGTTGCATGTTTATCAAAGAAGAAATCTATATCATACTTAAAATGCGTTTAGAATGTCGCGACGCTTTAGGTCGAGTTAGTTTATCAAACAGAATTCCGTAATAGATAAATTCTCCTGCGCCTGATGTGCCTGTGTGTCAAGTGGACTGTTTTGGCCATGTATGTTTTGTGACAAGTGCTTCACGCCAGTGAATGCGGCTGGCATCCGCGTTGATGCGCATGCGCTGGGACTTGTAATTATCCGTGACTCGGATCGCGCGCAATCATTATCATTATCTTATATCACGTAATTTCAACATATTTATTACATTATTTTACTATTCAAATTTATTTAAGTATTTAAAAACCCCCGATTTGTTATGAAATACCACGTCGGATAGGTAACAGGGCAGAGTAAATAACTACCGAAATGGGCCTTCGGCCTCCTCGCTAACTGCGGAACTTAAATCAAAAAAATATAAGCTATAATATAAGCTAAACTAAATGATTTATTACATTCTTTACACTTTAAATTATTATCCATAATAACCACTTGATAATAAAATAATGCTTATTATTTAAACACTATTTAAATTAAATTTGAATAATAAAATAATGTGATAAATATGATTGCGCGCGATCCGAGTCACGGATAATTACAAGTCCCAGCGCATGCGCATTAACGTGGATGCCAATCGCATTTATTGGTGTGAAGCACTCGTGTTTTGTGCGGTGGATGTTATGATAATAATATGTTGGACATGATAACGAGACATGCAAACACGAATGGTTTACTGCGGTGCAGTGCCTAACCTTTCCTGGTGCACTTGAAATAAAATACGCATATCTCATTGTTAGTTATTGTAGTTATTATAATGTTATTAACATAAAATAACGATAATTCATACGAGAACGAAACGTAACTATAATACGTCGTGTACCTACTCTGTGAATACTAATCAAGATCATACGAATCTCTAAATACAGATAGGCACATGTATTCAATATTTTACAAAAGCCACTCACTCGGATACATTATTGAATTTTTTTTTGGAAATTCTTAAATCTTACAGAATACGTGCCCAATGTAATTATTTTTCGCTCAAAACATAATATCCTACATTTTCCACCGTAAAATCAAATCGCATACGCATTCATTGAAATCAACAATTATAATTATGATAATGCCGATATATGGTATGCTATATAATAATACAAACGAAATAATGTAATTAGAACTGTGAGTGCGCAATAGATTAATTTTTTATTTACACATTTTTATAATTATTATTTTTGAATAATTTAAGCACATAATAATATATAATACACTACTGTTGGTACACATCGAGCGATGCGCCTACTCATTAATTACGTCAGCCGAACCACCACTGTAATTATTATAATCTTAAAAATATATAATACGAGTGTATGGAAAAAAAGTGAGATAATATAATATACATACTCATACTGTGTATAATAGGTACTGTAATAAAATATTATAATATTACGCCAGTGTTATTAGTTGAATATTATTAAAATAAACCGCATAATATTATATTATGTTGGCGGAATTCCAAAGACGGTTTAAAACGGAGCGGTTATGGTCGTACACTATTAAGATGCGTCGATAACATTATATTATATTCCCTACTGTTACACGTGTACGTATAATATTCGCTATGAAAGATTACACGTATTTAATTCGGCCGTTAAAAAAGTCAATTATGATATAATATATATATATATATATATGTCTATCACATTATGTGATACATTTAGATATAGTTTGCTGTGTTTAAGCCCCTCGTTATCGGCCGACATCGCGTGGACGTAGACGTAATGTATATATAGTATGTACTTCGACGTCGTCGACTAGCACGGTTATAGGTTATAAACTTATATCACGGTTTATTACAAGTCTGGTCGAAAACAGACCTCGCGTCGTCATCATCGCCGGGAAGGAATTATTTCTTTCGCTGTATTATTAATTATTATTCGAAATGCACACATATAGTTACCTACTCGAGGTTAGCGCTATTATTTTTAACCCATTCCCCGTCGTCGGGGCGAACAATGTGCCGCGACTGCTGCCCGTCATCTATTATGTACACATTATTCGTCTGTCGGCGTACTACAATAATGTACCTACACTATTATAATATACTGTACTACAGAGCTCGTGTGCGCGTATATAATATAATATTAAATGTACGTACGCATCGTAAATTATTATTATAACGTCACGATGAGTTTTCTGAACCGCGTGGGCGATTGGAAAATACAGTCAAGTGCGCGAGCGGGATATGCGTATAATATAATGCGCAGGTACCTCAGCCACTGCAGCATGTACAACGTGTGCTCGCGGTATGGAAAAAATAAAAGAAAATAAAATACAATATTACATAGTGCACGTCTGCATCATTTCCCCTCCCCACGTGGTCTTATTACTGGTCGTCTCTTTCTTAACCGAATTACGCGCGTGTATTACCCATTCCTACACCACACATAATTTTATACCTACGCACACGGGAAGAGTGCACGTGTTCCGAGGCATAAGACACATAAGATGTACGAAACGTTTCACGACAGTCGAAAGTTATTTGTTTGTTTCCGATCACACTCACACACACACACACACACACACACACGTATATTTGAAAAGTTTTTAAATCAATTTGCGACCGGGCCGGGGTGAACTTGCAGCTCTCTCAGGAGAGCCACGTCGTCGGAAGAAAACAGTTTTTTTCACTTCTCGCCTATACGGTTTTCGTGTACAGATCGAGGAAAATAATAAGTTAAATATGGATAATATTATTGTTTAATATTTTTTTCCGTCCAAAAAGATCCGCTGCACAGAGCTGCTTAATAGTTTATATTATTATGGTTACAACTTATATAACGATGAAGTTTGGCTCTCGCTACCGGCATAGTACAGTATACTCTACTACAATACGGTATGCAGTACATTATACTCGTAATGATATACGCATACAACGTGCGGTAATAATTTCAGCATCGTTGACTTTAATAAATTTAAGAACATTTGCGCGGGCAGACATTGCACCTAATTTAAAATAATGATGTGCTTACACGACGGCCATAATAATATAAAATATCCTACATAAACGACGGCCGAATACATATATTATACTTATTGTTATTATTATAAACATATTATTATGTTTAGACGCAATAAACGCGTATAATGCATGTGTGGATAATAAAATGTTATGCGTTGCACTGTGCTTTACAGCATATACTGCAGGAACGCACGCGCATATAATGTACATTGTACAGACGGATAGAAAAACTGCAACGCCACCGCCGTAGTAGACTGTTGAGAAATGGTTATTATTATTATTATTATTTTTTTTTTTTTTTTGATACGATAACTGCAGCTACATGTACGCGGCGTGTAAGTAGTACCTAAGTACGAGGAGTGGAAAAAAAAAATGTGCACATAAATATTATGAAAATGTGTGCGCGTGATATTTTTATTTTTTTTTTTTTGTCACCAGGTCAGTGAACTTTCGTTACGGTATTTAAGGGTTGCGGCTCGCAATCATCCGACGATCGAGGTAAGATAACACGTTTCAACCCTCGTATTGTCGCATCGTTCCGGAAGTAAAGTATGAGGGGCTGTGGCGAAGCTTTCTTGTAGCGGTCCTGTGCAGTGTACACATAGGGGTGGCGGTGAAAAAACTTAGACCACCACCGCCGTGGTCCGAAATGTCTTTCGACGAGTCCTTTTTTGCCATACATTCCACCCACGCTGCGCCCCCATCCGTACTTACATTTTATCATGTGCGGTATGTTACACGACAATCCTGCATGCGCGACCGCCACACATATACGTTTAAATGGTTAGTAAATATACGTCATAGGATATTATTATTATTGTTTTACATTTTCGCACTCACACAACACTATAATATGGGCATGCACAGGTACATTCTTTTATTAATAAAGAAGAAACTCTAAACAAAACGACCACACTTATTGGACATCTTGTGTTATAGAATATGGCGTACGACTATTTCAAGTGCGCGAACTGTGTACCTACATAATAATATTTGTCGTGACAAACTACTATATTTTTTAATTTCGTTTCAACAAAAAGTTCGAAAAACATTATATTATTAATATACATATATATGTGACTATATTTAGAGTTGGTAATTTAAAATTGTCAAATGTGTCGTTAATAATTATTGAAAATGCAATACTGGTCTCAATTTTGTGTCCGCAAAGTGCCAGAATTATATAAAGCGTTTGATCTTTGTAATTTTTCTTTAAACGTGTCTCTTAAAAATTTGGGGTCAAAGTATTATTTTTTATTTTCTGCAAAACTAAAATCAATTGGTTACTAAATATGGATCAAAAATTGTGGAAACCACATTATAAATTACATAAAAAAAATAAAACATGAATCATTGAAAGATTGTCTTGTCGAATTTTTGAAAATCCTTTGAAATTTGTTATTGGAACTAGAACTGTGGTCTTGAATGAGATTTCTGTTTTCTAACAATATAAATTACACTTAGTGTTGAAACTGAGATTAATATTCCTCTCGTCTTGGCCGATATTTTTCGAACTTTTTTTTGTATACCTACTGCTATACTTAAATTATGCAACACTTAAATTAATTTATATTTGTTTTAAATCGTATGATTTGAAAATATTTTAATTATGATATAATGGAAAATATGTTTTTATGAAATTTAAATGAACAGAAAAAATTAAAGGTTTTATATTAAACAATGCAATTACATTTATATGTCTAAATTAATGTATCAATAAATTTGAATTTGGGATCTATTTCATATACATAATAAAAATCTATAACATTTGTTTTATTTATTACATTTTTAACGGGAAAACAATAACATTAACGTATATATTTTTAATGATAATATATTAATAAATCAACATGTTTCATTGTATACCTTACAGATACGTAGTAAATGTATGGTTTATATTATATTTTTAGGACTGCTGCCAATATATTTTATGAAACTAAATTTCAAAAAAAAATTATTTTAAAATTTTGCAAGTTATGATCGAATCGATGGACACAATACGGACAATTTTTTTTTTTTAATCCTGTCCGATATTCATTATTTAATCTTTTGTAATGTATATTATGGATAATACGAGTATATGACGCGTTCGTGTGATCGTGTCACATTGTAATATAAACAGTGTCCTATAATAGTATTAAAAACTAAACAAAATATATTCAAAACAGTAAATGCGCCGCCGATTTATCGTCACAAAAATAATAATTTTCACGTTTATAACAAAAAAAAAAAAAACAATAATAACCCACCGATTTAATTCCTATACCGTTCTACGCGATTAAATAAATTAAATATGTTTTCAGAAACATTGCAGTGAATATGGTATTTTTTACGCTGGTGAGCTTGAAATAATATTTATCTTAAAAACGTAATCAGATTATTATAACATTTAACCCAAATGAAGTAGCTGAATTTTATTTATATAAATAAAAAATGGTTAAACAAGTTATATAAACAATTTTTATGAATTATATTCGTTGGTTATGTTTCATATATTATTATATAATATGATACTCATATTGGTTATAGAAACATAGTATAAACAAATGTTTATGAAGTTTTAAGATGATTTATCTGAAAATATGATATCTTACGTACATGGTCTTAAATAAGGTTTTGGTTGAAAATTAATTACTAGATTTACCAAAACACATTATGTATAATCATGGGGTCATTGGTTTTTTATTGATAAAAACTCTCAGAACGTGTCACAATAAATTTACTAAAAACGCTAATAAATTTTCGTAACAACTTTTTATAAGTGTATATATATATATATATATATGATGAAAAATGTATTTATAATATTTATGAGTTTTGAAAAAAATTCTAATATTATTCGCACGTCCAGAGAATATTGAATTAAGTCTAATAAATTAAATAATAAAAAAAACTAGCACTAAACAAGTTTACATTTGTATAAATAAAGAAAAGGAAGAAATTAAAATCGAAAAAATGTGAAGAATATGGAACCTACATCAAAAACTAGGGCGGGATTCTATCCAATTATTTAATGATTTAAAACGATAATGTTATTTCTGTTCGACCGATATTTTGAATTTCTTGTGCTGTCGACAGTCGTTGTTAATGTTTGACACAGACATTTTTACTTGTATTTTTTCGATATAAATTATAATTATTATTATTATTGTGCGTGTGTATGCGTGTGCATGTGGGTGCCCACACGCACACGTGTTTACATCAAACTGTAACAATTTTTAACACTCAGCTCATCTGGTGGTAAATAATAATAGTAATATTATACTCTATAATATTGTATCCGTTAAATCAAAATGGTACATCATTTTACACGCATTTACCGTTATCCATCGTATCGGCTAATAAGATCTAACGATAATGTGGTGCGGCGTGGAAAAATAAGTCATTATTGTGCAGCGACTGCGCAGTTATCGCGTAGTCCTCGGCGGCATAAGGATGTGCGAGGAGCGGACGAGGATATAATACGTGTACATGCAGCATTGCGCTTTGTGATCGGCGTATACTATATATTATTATTATGTCGTATGGGTATCGAAAAGAGGCGTGCAATCGAATAAGGCGAACACGAACACGGTCAAAACGTCGAACGCATTATCGCGTAGTATGTGTGCGATATACCAATAGGATAAGGATGTGATAGTTGAACGCCTGCAAGCGAACAACGGACCAGAGACCAGGCGCCGCAGGATCGCGACGACCACGGGGATATGCTCGGGGCGGCGAAATCGAAAAGCTAGCTGTATAATAATAATATCATTGGTATACAATAATGATGTTGAAACACAGCGATGGCCGATTGTTTGATGTGCATAGTGCACGTGGATGGAAATCGATGACGTGTACACGCGCATATTATTAATCATTGACCGATGGATATCAGAAAAAGGCGGAGTCGATTTGTTGGCCGTCGTCCAGTACCGCGCCCACGGTCGCAAAGGCTATCGCCGCGCGTCGGTTAAATTTGAAAAATTCGCACTTGGCGTATAAATCTTCGACGCGCCCCTGCAAACAATTGTTGTGTCATATACAATCCTATTGTGCGATCGGATTTTGTTGAATAATAATTTAATCGAACCATTGCGATGTAGGTGTACAATATAATGATGCGGAAACGAACACGAAACGGCTGGTATTATGTACGTGTCACATGCGAAACGAATAAATACTTTCATATGATATATGAAACTGTTCTTTTTGGGATTTATTTTAACATTATATGTTGACGGGTTTGGTACTACTCCTATACGCCGGCAACTGATCTAGAAAAATCTTCGACAAAGCATATAAGTTTTAGGAGAATAAAATTGTCTAGACACAGCATAGATACGATTTTACAAATGTTGGTAAGGTATAAAGCAAGATGTCTCGGACATATTATATTCTCAAGAGCAATATTTTACTTTCAGATAATACAGTACAGTTGTATGAATAATTACCAGACCCTATAATAAACTGCGGAAGACCGGTACATTTGATTTAAAATACAAAAAAAAAAAAGAACGGGTGGGCCTCACTTTGCTGTACAGTTGAGGGTGGAGTGTACCTCGTTTATAGGATAGGTCATTATTACAATGGATTTGTTAAATTTAAATGCAATGATAGATATCATTGTATACGAATAACGATTCTGAACGGAGTTAATATGTTTGTCTAAAATGTGCATATAATAATATAGTATTTTATATTTTAATTGAATTTTAATGCAATTTCGTAAAAATTTAAATTTAAAACAGTCAAAAAATTTTTTCTTTTAAGTCTGGTAGAAATTTTTTTATATATTTTTGAAAATAAACTTATGGACAACTTAGTGTTGAAATTTTGAACCTTAAGTATAAGCAGAAAAAATTTTATGAATTTTCAACCACAAAATTACTTGCAAATTATCGCGATTTTAACATATTTTATACAAATTTGAGCTTTATAGGCTTATAAAAAAAATTTGAGTGAAACGATCTCCGACATTTTTTAGTGACGATAATTTTTTAACTTATTATAAACCTTGTATTAAATTTTCAAGAGTTTTCGGTCAGCCAATTAAATTTTATAGATGTTTAAAAAAAAAATTTTACAAAAATCGAAAATTTAAATTGTCTATAAATAAGTCAAAATGTGTCAAAATACTTTGAAAACTTAACCATATTTAGAGAACGCCAATATAAAGATTTGGTGAAAATTTCAAGTTGTTGTGGATTTTCGTTTTTGAGTTAGAGCATTTTATAAAAATGTATTTTGTAAAAACATGATTTTGCGTAAAATTTCCCGTTTTTTCGTAATTTTTTTATCGTTTTTTTCGATTTTTTAAAAAAGTATTGAAAAAGTTGCATTTTTGACTTACCTAAGTTCCACTTGCATTCACTTTCCTTTCAGAAAAGTTGCTGTTTAAGAAAATCGAAGCATTTTTACTACCAAAAATCGTGTCCTCAGACACAAAAAAAAAAAAAAAATAAAAAAAAATACACACATCATTGTAAAACCAATAGATTCCATCACTCCGTTCAGAATCTAAAACCGTATTCATTGTACCAAATATCATGTGCATTTTCACTAAACAACGTGGTGTAATGATGTCGTCATAATAATATGTTTGTTTTATGGATTTTACGGGCATATTTTATATTACTGATGATAACAATTGCGCACGGCTCGAATTATGCGCAATGCATTTTTGTAGCACAACATTTGCATACGTCGGTTTCCGATGTTTAAAATATTCAACAAGCGTACAATATGAATGAACACTACACACTGGCGCCGATGACACGAATAGGATAAACAATAATATCATAGTGTAACTCGTCCTTACTCGGAGGACGGTCACGTCGCGGGTTAATCGGAAACGCATCGAAATCTCGTAAACACGCGTATGTTATATAAGAGATCGTATAATAATGTACCCGGTGCGTCCGGGTTTCGGAGGACAAGAAAAAAATGTATACGAAAGTACCTGTATAATATCAGATGGAAACGACAAACTCTTCGCCGCCGACCCGCGAGGTGCCGATCGAGTCCGCGCCGCCATAGATCGTTGTTCGATCGTATCGTATTGTATATTATAGTGTATAATATATTTTGTTCACCGGCCAGTACGTTGTACAATAAATTATTTATAATTAGCCGTATACGCGCGCGCGCGTCGATGATTATGATTATTTCACTCGCATATTATTATTATATAAATATTTAACTGTAGATACGCACGCGCATTATTTATCAAATCAATAACTCATTGTGCGAACAAGTTGTGTATATTATAATAGTTTATTGTTGTTGTTGTTGTTGTTTTTATTATTATTATTATTATTATTATTATTTTTATTATTATTATTTTTATTATTATTATTATTATTATTATTATTATTATTATTATTATTATTATTATTTTTATTATTATTATTATTCTTATTATTATTATTATAATTATTATTATTATATTAATTGTTTGCGATTAGCATATCACCGCATCACATACACGTCGTCATCATCGTGTGAGAAGTTTCGTACGGAAATACACGCATTGTAACTTGTAAATAAGCGCGCGTATACACGAAAAGCACTGATATGCCGAGATTTAAAAATATTATATAATGTATAATTATTGTTAATTATTGTTGTCGCTGTGCAGTATACATAGTCGAAGAACGTAAAGGTTTCACATGATGTCCAAAACGATTATGAATAATTGTCACATATTATTAATTCTATAATGTTGTTCGCACTTATTGTTGAAACGAAATGAAAATATGGAAGTTTATGTCGACATATATTACATATTAATAATAATTCATTATGTACCTATACAAGTCGCACACTTCCAACAGTCATATACCATATCCATATTCATATTCATATTTTATATAGTTTCTTCTCATTTTGTTCAGTTTAGTAACGTTTTTTTTTTAGTATTTTGAAAAATATTTAAATGTTTCTATATGTCTCACTCAGAACTTAAAATTTAGACTAATAATTACTAACTTGAGTAACAGTCTAAGATCAAAGATTCAATTGTGTTCATTGTGAAAATGTAGCATTTATTATGTCTACATACTATACCTTTTTGGGTATAGTTTTTACAAACGTAAAAAAATGATTTTCATCAGAAGGTCTTAAGAATGTTTTATATATAACAGATCATTATTACGATCTGAATTTTAATGATGGCCTTCATTTTATTAACCATTATCATGTAAATGCCTAAAATGTTATTACGAAAAAGAGTATGACAATATAATTATTGATATATTATTTTATATATTTATATGTGAAAGAAGTTTCTTTACAATGGGAGGAATAAAAACTTAATCAAAAATATCAATGATTTAGGATAAGTTCAGCCAACTATCTATACTATATAACGAAAAAGACACATCCAAAAATCATAATTGCAATGATATTTTATGTATATATACACGAATAAAAAAATAAAATAAAAAAGAACCGGATGGGCCTCACTCTGCTGTACAATTGGGGTGGAGTGCACTTCGTTCATAGGATAGGTCATTATAATAGATTTTTCAAATTTGAATGCAATGATTGATATCATTGCATACGAATAACGATTCTATACGGAGATGATATGTTGGTCTAGAATAGGTATATTATAATATATTATGTTATATTTAAATTGAAATATAATGTCAATATTTGCTTTTCAAACGCTTATAAAAAATTATTTGGACAATGCGTTAAATGACAGTAAAAACAACTTGTCTGGAATCTTCAATTAAATTTTTAAGTATTTTGTACAAGTCAAATATTTTTATCAACGATTAAAAAAAAATAAAAAATAATATAATGCAATAATAGTATGCAATTTCGTAAAAATTTAAATTTCAAACGGTCATAAAATTATTTTCATTAAGTCCAGTAGAAATTTTTTTATAAATTTTTGGAAAGTAGTTTGTGGATAACCTAGTGTTAAATTTTGAACCTTAAGTATAAACTGAAAATTTTTTATGAATTTTCAACTACAAAATAACTTGCAAATCATCAAAATTTTAACATATTTAATACAAATTTTAAATTTATGGGGTTATAAAAAAAATTTGAGTTAAACAATCTCCAAAAATTTTTAGTCAAAATAATTATAACTTACAATAAACCTTGTAATAAATATTCAAGAGTTTTCGGACAGCCAAAATAATTTTATAGATATTTCAAAAAAAACTTACAAAAATCGAAAATTTAAATTGTCTATAAATAAGTCAAAATACTTTGAAAACTTAACCGTGTATAGAAAAAGCCAATATAAGATTTGGTGAAAATTTCAAGTGTTTGCCTTATTTGGTTTTTGAGTAAGAGCATTTAAAAAAATGTATTTTGTCAAAATGTGAATTTGTGTAAAATTTCCCGTTTTTTCGTAATTTTTTTATTGTTTTTTCGACGCTTTTAAATAGTTTTAAATAGTTTCTGAAAAAGTTGGATTTTTAACTTGCCCAAGTACTATCTACATTCACTTTTCTCTCAGAAAAGTTGCTATTTAAAATCGAAGCATTTTTACTGCCCCAAAATGTGATGACAGACAAAAAAAAAAAATAAAAAAAAACACATTTCATTGTAAAACCAATAGATTCCATCACTCCGAATCTAAAAGGCTGTTCAAAAAAATCTTGAAAATTTAATACTAGATTTATTATTATTTGTACTTTTCGAAATTAAGAAAATCAAAAAAAATTTGATATAAATTTCTTTTATTAGCGCTAAAGTTCAAAATTGTTATGAAATATGTCAAAATTCTGATGATTCTTAAATTTTCTTTTTTTTTAAATATTTTACTAATTTTTTTAGCTATTCATAGGCATTTGAAATAAAGAATTTTTCTAATTATTGATTAAAAAATTTTTGCAATGACAAAATACATGAAAATTTAATAGAAGATTCCACAGATACTGTTCTGATACTACCATTCAAAAATGATTAAAATATAGGAAAAATTATTTTTATAAGCATTTGAAGTGCAAATATTCGCATTATATTACAATTTAAATATAACATAATATAATATTATACATACCTATTATAGATTATCAAAGTACTTCAGTTCAGAATCGTATGCAATGATACCTAGCGGTGCCTTAAGATTAAATACATCCATTATCTAATGACTTATTCTATGAACGAGGTCAACTCCACCACCTACTGTATAGCTGATCAAGTCACCGTTCAGTTTGTTTTTATTATAACTTGGATATATTAATATATATTATACTCGTGTATATGAAGGGATGCGGTGATGAATTCCCTGCGGGTCACTTAACTTTGGATTATCATAATCCCAAAACTCAATTCATAGGCATTTTAATTTATAGGGAGGGGCAATAATAATCCCATATAAAGTTTGCCCTACACCTCTTTCCTATATACAAGTAATTCAAATTATTGACTGGCTATGAATTGTACAATTTATTAAGGAAATTCGAAATTGATCTTTCACATAGAGCTCGTGGCACTATCAATTTCTGAATTTAATTTCCTTTGCGATATGAAATAAGCATGGGAGCCATATCCACCTGAAACAATTTTAAGAATAAGTAAATATAAATATAAGTATATAGGAATGGATTTTTTGTTTAAAAAAATTTAAGATATTCATCATGACTAGAGATACTTTGTGGCCGGCTACTAATGTAGTAATGTCTGAAAATACATTGATACGCGAAAATTCACACGAAACTCTGATAAGGAATACGTGTCTGGCCACTGAATCTAAGTGTCTCTTCCTCTCTAATGTCTGGACACAGTGTCTGTGTATGGGCCACTCCTGATATATGAACTTCAATTTGTACCTTCAAACGGGACACGCGTTTCCAAAAAATAACAAAATTAGTTTTTTAAACGTTTTTAATTTATTATTTAAAAAATTTTGACTCTATGTTTTCTTTTAATTAAACCGTAAAGTAACAAAGCTTCTTCTACTTCCATGGTTGGATGACCAATGAATATTAAAAAAATATTTGTGTTGAATCGAATCAGGTATACGTGTACGACTAGCGTCTCGTGTGAGAGGTTTTTTATTACGAGACACTTTTTGTGTCTTGAATCTTGATTCTAGTGGCCGGCCACAAAGTGTCTTATGTAAAAGATCTCTTAAAGTTTACACTTATTCCTGAGGGTACTGTCACTGGACAGCCTCCCTCCTCATACTATTCATATAATGTTAATATAACTAGTTTTGTTGTCTAATGTTGAAAAGTTTGACGGGTGCTACTATTTCAACATCAAAAGAATGGCCGATATTATAATTTCTTATATATATCTATAACTATTAATATTTTGAGTGGAAAAAAGGAATGTTTTGGTTGTATATATTATGATGTATTGGACAATTTGCTATTTCTATGCTAACAATTTCGATCAAGAAGAATACTCCGATATACAGAAACATGTTAATTTCATTTAGTTTGAACTTTGGTATATTCATGTTTTTAATTTCTCGATAGTTTTTCGAAAAATGTAGGGAAATGAGGTAAAATTAAAATTTATGATTTTTCTATTATGTATCATTCATCTTTATAAATAATTTGTCATAAAAATGCTAGTTTTCCGTTATTTTTTAAGGAATTTTCCTGACGCTTTTGAAAACTATTAATAGGTGATAAAACTGTTGACATACATATTAGTTTATTGTATTTTAAACGGATTGATAAATGTATAGATTTTACAATACTGTGTGTGTTTTTTTGTGTTTTTCATCACATTTTAGAGCAGTACTAAACACTAATGTTTTGATTTTCTTGTTTATCAACTGTTCTGAAAGGAAGGTGAATTTTTTCGGTACTTTGGGGTCGAAAGTAAAAAATTATCAACAGCTATTAAAGCGTCAACAAAACTCCCAAAAAATAATCAAAATCAAAATAATGAGCTATGTTATTTAGTATTTAATGAAATTAGTAATAATTTTTATAAAATGTTATACAATAAAATAATACAATAAAACACTAGGTACGCTGTTCAATTCAATATTAACTTTTTATTATACGCGTACCTATCATGTAAAACTGTATATATATTATTATATAATTTAATGCAGGATGGAGTTTTGTTTTTTTATTAATTTTGATGTTGAAAAAAATTACAAAACAAGGTATTACAATCAAACTTGTTTTTAAAAATTATAACGCAAGTATAATAGATTTATATGGGAAGATACATTTGCTTTATTACATAGAATCATCTAAGTACTCTAAGTTTATAACAACAAAAAAGTAAATTTTATCAAAAGGCATTAAATAGTGAACAATCGTAGTAGCAATTAATATGTTAATATCATTATTATTATACATTGCAAATCTTACAAAAAAATGTATTAAAACGATACTTGCTATTATATGATAGTGTCTAGTATAGTTGTAAATTTTGATGTGAGTATAAGTCAATACTGGTGCTACACCACTAGGTTATGAAAATGTATTGCCCTTCATATTGCATAAGACCATTACTATTAATGGATGGAAAAAGGGTTTCATTCAGAAATAAGAGTTACAAAAAATGTGGTTTAAAATATAGGTTCTAAAGTAAATATTAACATAGGTAACATATATAATAAGAGTTTTTTTTTCAGAAAACCAAACAATAATTACTAATAAATGTGCAAATATTATTAAAATTGTCATATATGACATCATTCAGTCTGGTTATTGCCAAAGAAGTTTTAGTGTAGTAAGAAAAATTACAAGGTTTTTTTTTTTTTATCTAATAACCTCCGAAAAAAGAATTCAAATGTCTTAGCACATGTAGCTAGTGACGGTATCACTTTGTCGACGAGAAAAAAGGTAATAGTATTTGGAATTTTTTCTTTAAATATGATATTACCTAAAACATTTATTAAGTAAATCACAGAATACATATTGTTTTTATCAACATTCTTGTTACTTATAAATACCTAGAGCTAAGATACAAGTTAAATTAAATAATGTAATTGATAAATACATTATTACGTTCTGGTGCAGTAACATCGCCATCTGTAAAATTTATTAATGTTTTCTTAATATATTGTTAGATTTCTAAATGTTTTATGTGTAATTTTAATAATTTAATGTTTGAAATAGACTAAATATATTATAATGTAATGACCTAATATTTATACTTTAACA
>JAIPRK010002522.1:0-17929 GCA_025469195.1 Chaitophorus viminalis | reverse complement strand
TTGTAAATTTTTTTTTTTTTTAACATCTATAAAATTTAATTGGCTGACCAAAAACTCTTGAAAATTTAATACAAGGTTTATAATAAGTTAAACTTATCGTCACTAAAAAATATCGGAGATCGTTTCAATCAAATTTTTTTATAAGCCCATAAATCTCAAATTTGTATAAAATGTGTCAAAATTGCGATAATTTGCAAGTTATGTTGTAGTTGAAAATTCATAAAATTTTTTGTGTTTATACTTAAGGTTCAAAATTTTAACACTTTGTTGTCCATAAGCTAATCTTCAAAAATATATAAAAAAATTTCTACCGGACTTAAAAGAAAAAAATTTTATGACTGCTCTAAATTTAAATTTTTACGAAATTGCATTATAATTCAATTTAAATATAAAATACTATATTATTATATACACATTTTAGATAAACATATTAATTCCGTTCAGAATCGTTATTCGTTTACAATGATATCTATCATTGTATTCAAATTTAACAAATCCATTGTAATAATTACCTATCCTATAAACGAGGTGCACTCCACCACCAACTGTACAGCAAAGCGAAGCCCATCCGTTTTTTATTTTTATGTGAGACTCAGTTTACCTAAAATTAATAAAATAGGGCTCAATTTACCAAACCCACATTCAATATATGATATCTATAATCGTGGTTCGACCTAACGAACGAATAACGACATAACGTACACAATAGTCATCCGTCTTTCATTATAATTATAGGCTAACTTCTATATTATACAATAAATATTTATGTATATAAAAACAGTATAATATAGAACTCTGATATTATATATGAGCACAGAATGAGAATATTATAACCGTGTACATAATACGTATACATAAAATAAACTTAGTTTATGGGAATTATTCGAGTATTCAAGCATTCGAATGTTCGAATTCGAAGAGTTCTATCATAAATAATTCGACTATTTGAATAAGTAATCGAATACTCGAATTATTTACGATAAAACTCTTCGAATATTAGAATTCGAATAATTCCCATCACTAGTTTATACTTACACTTTGTTTATATTGATTATATCTTATATGTCTATGACGGTTTAGTTATAACATGATAATATAACTTGAATATAACGTTATATTAGTCAGTATCACCATCTTCGTCCGTGGTCAGTTACTCAGTAGTCATAATTCACAAGTAAATTTATAATATTACATAATATCATTTATAATTATTAATACCATAATATTATTGTTCTGAATTAATATATAATCTAAGTTACTAGCACTGGTTTTGAAGGTAGTGGTTAGAAAGTTTTATATTACCTGCTTGGTCACACTGCGCATTACAATCTTTTATCAACCTGTTTTTCACATTTATTTACAACTTCAGTAACTCGTATGCATAGCGTCCGTGTAACGTGTTGCCATTAATGTATCCTTCAGTAAAGTTTTTTTTTTATATTTATTAAGTTCGTTCGACCTATCGAAAGTTCTGTATACATATACATCGGAAATTATTAATTTTAATATTAACTGTCTTTATTTTATGTGAATAATGTCGAGTTTTAAACAAACGCCATTAACCTGCAGTGGACACACCAGGCCTGTCGTACACTTGGATTTCAGCGACATCACCGACTACGGATATTTTTTAATATCCGCGTGCAAAGGTAATTTAATGTCTTTTTGCTGTATTATTACATGTTTATGAATTTGCTATTATTTCGTTGATTCAGATGGAAAACCCATGTTGAGACAAGGAGATACTGGTGATTGGATTGGTACTTTTGAAGGCCACAAAGGTGCCGTTTGGGGGGTAGCCTTGAACAAAGAAGCGACAGTAGCTGCAAGTGGTGCTGCAGATTTTGAAGCTAAGGTATGAATGAATGCCTGTTTTTTTAATAAAATAAATAACTAGTTTCAACCTTGAATTTAACTTCCTCATGTGCTTATTGTTTATTTGCTTCCTAGATCATTGTAGTGCATGTTTGTATATTGACATTGTTCCTTATTTCTATAAAATAATGGTAATCCATGTCATAATTATAATAAAAAAAAATACTCAGGATTGAAAGAATTAATATACTTATTATATTACCAAAATATGGAAAATAAGATTTAATATTACTTGATAGAGTAGGTCTATCTAAAAATAATTATTAGGCAATACATTTTTTGTATTACACTTGAAATTATATATTCCAAATATTCCTTGTACTTAGGTATATGGTTAAATTATCTAATTTATTATTAGATTAAATGATAACACTATTTAAGTAAAAACTTAAATGGTTTTCAATGGTCTTAGGTTACCTACTTTAAGGAAGCCATTTTTAAATTTCTTAAAATATTAACAAAATTGTACAAAACATATTTTTATTCAATATAAAATAAAAAAAATGAAAACGTAAATTATAATTTTGCATTACTTGTTTTTAATTTAAAAAATCTGAAAAAATCAAAGAAGATATTAGTAAAGATTAAATATTGAAACCTTTTAACACTCACAAAAATGTTTACTATTAAAATGTTTGTCTAATGCTTTATGAATAGTTATTTAAAATTAAATTTTTAAATAAATACACATAAAAAGAATATCTAAATACATGAATGTCAATTGAATCTTATTTATTTATTAGGTATTAATTCGATTTCTTCACATTTTAATTTTTTAAAGTATAACATAAAATTAAACAAAACTTTATAATTCTTCAGGAGTAAATGTGCAAGTGATTATTTGATATTTTAAATAGATTCCTAAACACATTTTATTTATTGTTAACAACAAATATGGGCTTTATGAGGTATTTTAAAAGCTAAATTATTTATACAAATCCAAATAATAATCTATAATTTTTATATATGTAATTAAAATTAAAATAAATGAATAAATTTAAGTTATTGATTAGTTATATACTTCATTTTTATTTTATTTTTAACTATAGGCTAAAAGATGGTTGTTTATATGAATAAATATAAGTTTGATATAGGTTATACATTTTATATATTTTTTTAAATTTTTTTTTTTAATTAATCCGCAGCAACTAAGGCCATTGTATTGGATATAGTAGATTGGATTGTAGATTGATTTGGAGAACTGTAGGTTTTTGGAACATGTATGTGTATATATGGTTTTGTCGCTAAAATTTATATTCTTTGTTTAAATTAGATCTTTGTTGTTTTTGGCCATAATATTATTAATATTAGTAATCAGCTCATGTAACCAATTTACATCCATCAAGGATAAATTCTTGTAAAACTGGATATAATTTTGTTTATACAAACAGCATAAAATTATTTTATGACTTAAACGTTTTATAATATTATTAAACATTAAATAAAAAATATGGTTTTTAGAAAACAGATTTTGAACCTTGATTTATATTTAAATTATAAACTATTATATATATGATAAGCTATTTTTTTATCCATATTATCCATAAGAATAATGTAAGTATTAATATATATAATATAAAATTTATTTATACAAAGAAACATTAACTTTATTATAATAATTATTTGCTATTACTAAGAGTATTTACCATTCATTTGCTACCAATAAAGTGTAAACTATTTGAGTCAATTTGTTAAAAACTGAATTTAAATTCTGTGTAAAATACTTAAATTATATACTTTCTGGACTGAACTATAAACATTTAATTCTAGATTTATTTAAACAATCAGCTGTATATTTTTGTGGCTGGTTCTCCGATCTCACCCTCTCCCCACCCCCAGGAACAAAAAAACATTATTTTATCCATAGCTGAATTAAAATGTTATATATAATAATAATATTAAAATTTACAACATTTCAGTACATAAAATATTTAGAAATTGGTTTCAAAATTTTCTAAAGTCATAAATCACATAGGCTACTTAGATATAGAGAAGAAGCAATTTATTGATGAATTGTTTCTTTTATGCCAATTCATCAATACATATTCTAAACATAATCTTCAACATTTTTTTTTTTTTTTTATAAATAAATTAAAACAATAGCAAGACCCAAATTTGATTTTTTGAATTTGAATCATATTATTTTCATTTCTTAACTTATAGGCTGGGTTCTAAAGTTCTAGCAAATGTATGTTTCTTTTAGAAAGTCTTAGAACATTCAAAGTAAGAAACAAATGTGTTTCATTCTTCGCTGATCTTGTATACAAAATTTTATAATGCTAATTTATACATGTTTATTATTTATGATTTTTAGTGCTATATTGTTATTTTGCTATTATATGCAAATTCATATATGTTAAAAGAAAATTAACAATGATTTCGCATACGAATATTTGAATGAAAGCAAAGATTTATTGATTTTTTAATAGTAACTATATATTTGGTTTTTTTCGTTTGTCTATTATATCAGGCAATTTTATTTTAGATTTTAATGTTCCACGGTCAGCTGTCTTAGATGTGTTTCGTGTGCAATTGTTCAAAAATAACATAAACTAATGTTACGGGTTTACGGCTATACTCTTGTATTTTTATAATAAATTTATATTAATGAATTTGGACAAATATACAATTTTAAAATTTATAAAAAAAAAATGTTGATGTTTTTAATTTGTATATTTTTCAATTTTTAGTGCTTTAACTTCCGAGCCCTGTTCATAGGTATTAATCATTATATTATAAAATTAATAACTTTTCAGAAAAGTCTGAAACCGTCAGAAAAAATTTAAAAATACAACACTGGGTATTAATTACACTATTATAAACTTTCTTAAATTTTTAAAAAAAATTGACCCTCCCCCCAAAAAAAAAAATTGAAAATATACTACTAGAAAGTGGAAACAATTTATTTTTCAGTATGTGTAACAGTTATTAATTATTATTGTAAAAACTTATATAATTGTTTCCGTTTTTATTTTTTAAATAATTAATAAAATACAATGAATATAAATAAATTCACACTAGATATCATTCTGCAATAGTAAGTAATACCAATAGCAATAGTAATTTTATATTTTTGTTTTAAAAATTAGTATAATGTTTAGTATATTATTTGAGGTTGATTGAAGTTTTAAAGCCCCCTTACTGATAATATCAATGATATTTTAGTTTATTATTATTTTATTAGTTCTTTAATAAATATTATTTCTATGTTTCAAGTTGAGTATTTTAAATGCAAATAATGAGAGTAATTCCTTATTTAACAGTTAGCTTTTTTGGAGGGGGGGGGCTGTTTACAAAAATAAAATGTATCATAGTTTATGATTTTTACATACTTATTCTCACTTATTATATGTTCTAATTTTCAATCAAAATTTTAAATGAGTATAATTACCCATCCCTACTATAGTTTTTAAATAATTGTATTATTGTTTTGTAGTATTGTTTGTAGATACAATTAAGTCGCGTAGTGAACTTTTTATACCTATGAGACCAAACAATTTGTGATACCTACCATACCACCACACTAAAAATTATTACTATTGTAATCACTGGCCTTATAGATAGGTGTTGGAATAATGTTTTTAAAATGTATATATCCAGAACGATCCAGTAGAGTTAACCCGTCTAGGTATATAGTGTGTACAACGTACATTATGGTCAATTTTATCGAAATATATGCCAAAAATGAAATGTGAAATGATATGTAGGTTTTACTACAAACTACGTTTTTACTGCACATTTAAACCAATGTATCTGCTGATAAAATATTACACACCAAACTTGCATGTACTTACCTATATAATTTCTGTCATAAATTATGTATGTTTAGGTATCTCGATTTGTACAATTAAGTTTATGTCACAGATTCTCACAAGCTACCTAAACCACATACCCATCCATTGAAAAAAATTGAGAGGCAATGACTTCTCAAAAATTCCTTTACCTTGCCACTGCCATTATTATACATTTTTTCCAAAATTTGTATTATATTTGTTTACTTATATATATATATATTAAATATAATCTGTGTCCAGACAAAACATTACATTTTTCTTTTCTTTTTTTTCCTCAGTGCATGTATCTTAATATTAATAAATTAATAATAGGTAATAATAGTCTTTGATTATCAATTCCTTTGACATAAATAATAATTATTTCAATTTATTTTTTTATAAAGTTTTTGTTAACATTTTCATTTCCATAAGTTTTTACTTTCTTTGTTTTGTTACTTATTAATAATTATAATATTGTTTACAAATATATTTTGTTGTCATTATTTAGACAAATTAATTCATTTTTTATGTTTTTATGTTATATTTAATCATTACTATTCTTATAAAACATTTTAAAAATACAATTTAACAAAATGTATTAATTGAGTTAGGAATTTAAAAAAAAAAAAAAAATAGTAACAACAGCATTTTACTTTATTGATATAATTTATATTAAAACTGGTTGATCATGTAAATGTATTTACGTATACTTACATGATTTGCATTATATAATTTAATTAAACTTGAATACTCATGGCTATTGGCTTTATTTGTAAAATTTGTTATTACATATTAACATTTAAAATTGTTCATTATTATATATTATATATATATATATATATATAACTAAACAAGTTCAACATGTATGTGAAATTTATACATTTGTTATAAATATATGATTACAACCTATGATTAGAAAAACATAAACTATTTTCATATATTTATATATATATACTCTTTTCATTTATTTTCATTCAAATAATTTATAACAATTAATTGTTTAATATTAAAGTTATAGTTAGAATCTTTAAGTAATTTTAAGATTATGAACTTTATATCTTGTAACTTATTATTGCCTAATGTACAATATAAATTAAAAGTAACCACCAATACTTCTCTTTAAAAGAGTCAACTTTAAATTATAAATAAATAATAAATTATAAAATTATTTGTAATGTATTTTTTATATTTATACATATATATTACTATAAGTATTTACAGAAAAAACAATAGATTTCAAAGTATGATAGTTGTATTTTTATTTTTTAATACTTCTTGAACTTAATTTAATTAATAATATATTATTTTCAGATTTGGGATGCTAAAACTGGTGGTGAAGTACAATCTTTTCAACATAAACACATAGTAAAAAGTGTAAATTTCTCAAGAGACAGCATTTTCCTTGCAACTGGCTCCAATGAAAAATTGCTCAGAATATTTGATCTCAACAAATCAACTGGTTAGTATTCCATACAGGAAAAATAATACATTTTAATTAACATTATTTATTGTATTGGTATGCATTATATATGGTTAAATGAGTTTTAGTGACAGTATTTATACTTCCACCATAGTACTATCCAATTTTATCAGGAACTATATTCATGCATTAATAAAACTATTATTTGTATATATGATTTTATTCAAGGTCCACCACTTCTAATATTCGTATCAGTATAGCTCAAGCCAATAAACTTTACATGGTCGATCTGTCACTGGCCTATTGGCCTTGGATTATTTTATTACTTCAAGCCATTTTTTCATCCCTCCCAATGAAACTAAAATAGATCAATATAATGGAAACAGTTAAATACATTGCTTTTATAAGCCTTTTTAAGTTTTTTTATAACAAAAAAATAATTTATATTTTTCATATTTTTTACACGCATATGTTCTAAATATGATCTAGTGACATACCATTTAACTAATAAATATGAGTGTTAACATTCTAATATATATATAACTAACTATAACAAAATAAAACATAGTGTTCTTTATAGCAGCTATTCCCAACCTGGGATACGCGAAAAAATTGGGTAATGATAGAAAAATGTTGAATTTGTTTTATTTAAAACAATTCATTTTGGAAGTATGCAATACATGTTATTAAATATTAAAACTCGATAGAACTTTAATGTGAAATAGCTTTCAAAAGTGAGTTTAAAAGAAAACAACTTATTAATTTTTAAAATTATATCTTGCATCGTTTAAACCTGATTTTTAAAAAAATATGTATATTGAAACAATAGGTCAAGGATCTCACTTAATTTTTATACTACAATTTTTCTATTCCTTAAATTATGAAAATGTATACATTTTTACGTAATATTATGTTATTTTTATATTTTATTTAAACATTTTATGAGTATTTATGAAAAAAAAAAATGTTTAAAATTATAATGAAGGGTATAATGTAGTAAAATATTAATCTTAGGGGTATTGAAAAAAAAAAGATTGGGAACCGCTGTTTATAGTATGTGGTCATTTTGCTTATTATACATGTTGTATGAAATTACGTTCCATAATTACACAATTACACAATTACATGTGAAACATATTTAAAATAAGACTTAAAAGTAAACATTTCTTCAACAAAACTTCTGTTATCTATAAAATCAAAAATAAATCTACCTATCTTATTTTAGTCCTTAAGAAAATTTTGAATTTCAATAATACTAATATTATTATTTATTTTACATTTTATTTTGCCATAAATGTTAGCAACATGTATTAATTTTAAGAAAATATTTTCAAACAATATATAAATAAATATAATGAAATACAAATTTGTTATTTTGTTAGCACACAAATTTGTTCTTATTTCCACAATGCATGCATGATGCTCTGTAAAAATTGATTATAATGATTCTCAAAGAATAGTCGCATTTAATCTCACTTCAACTGGCACCTTACAAAAAATTTTGAAAAGTGCAAACTAATTTAAATTTTAAATGTATGCTTATTCTAACAAAATAAAAAATAAATTTTGGTATGATTAAAAAAAAATGTAGGTGTGTTTTCAATACTTACATTTAAAAGAATATTATTTTAGGTTATCCAAAACATTTGCTTGTATTATTAACTTTAATAAAATTTCAATTTATAATTAAATTTGCCTATACACCTTAAATGAGTTGATAATATTTGTATGGCATTCAAATCTTAAGGAAACTAAAACCCCATTTTTTTCTGATTTTTCTGACAATAAATTAAGTAAGATCATATTAATTGTTGATTTATCAAATACATAAATAAGTTTATGAAATTAATATTTTCTATAATTATAACTCAAATGTATCACATAATCAAATTGTTAAATAATATGCTTGTCTGGTATTTTTTTTATTATTGACTATTGATAGTATAAATTTAGGACTATTAAACCTTGGTGTATTTTGTGTATGGTATTTCTTATAGCTAACTAAAATTCACAAATGCTTACTTGAATGTTTTATAACACAGAAGCTGTTACAACATTCACTGGTCATACATCTGGTATAAAACATGTTATGTTCTTTCAAAATGATAGAAGGATAATTTCCTGTGCTGATGATAAGACAGTTAGAATTTGGGATCCTCTGTCTGGACAAGTGTGTTAAATAATTTTACCTGCTTGTATAAATTTCCTTCATATAAAAGTATGACTTTATTATTAACATTAGGAAATACACAAAATGGAGTTCAATGCTATACCAACCAGTTTGGAAGTATCAAGAGATGAATCAATTGTGACCATTGCACATGGAAACTGTGTTAGCTTTTGGAATTCTGATAGGTAATTATAGTTAGTATTTTGAATAAAAGTTTATTTGATAATGAACATTTTTTTTTCCAGTTTATCAAAAGTGAATGAAGTCACTGTACCTACCCTTGTGAATACAGCTTCCTTGCATAGAGACAAGACTATGTTTGTTTGTGGTGGTGAAGACCTTAAAATGTATAAAATTGATTATAACACAGGAAAAGAAATTGGTAAGCATAAATAAAAAACATCTGAATTTATTCACTCTATTAATTGAAAAATTTTAATTTCAGAATCTTTCAAAGGCCATTTTGGTCCTGTACACTGTGTCCGTTTTTCACCTGATGGAGAGCTATATGCTTCAGGATCCGAAGATGGTACTCTACGTTTGTGGCAAACAACCATTGGAAAGACTTACGGCCTTTGGAAATGTGTTGATAAAGTTGGCTCACCCCAAGATTTACTCCAACAAGAAATTACAGCCATTTAATGAGTCAAAACACTTAGCATTCATTTCATCCAAAGCCAATGTATATTATTGAAAATGTAATTTTCATTTATTTAAATCTCTAAAATGAATGATTCTAATTGTTACCTGTAAAAATATTAATCACTCAAAAGTTTAATAGATGAATAACATTTTCAAAACAATAGTTGTGTAATAATTTTCAGTACTTATGTTAAAACATTTAATTCAACTAATTCAAATTTTTGGTAAAACATGATAATAATTATCAATTGTGTACCCAAATTGAAATATTTTTTAAAAATTGAAAGATTGAGTATCAAAAATTCAAATTTTTCCATTTATCATTAGAATATGATAGGATTTGATTTAATAAATCTTGTTTTTGACAAAAACACATTACATATTATATTAAAATACTATGTATTTCAATATATTAATGATATATTGTACAAAAAAAATTAAAATTTAAAAAAAAAAAAGCTGAAAGGAAAACTGATTTCTTAACCATTTTTTTTTTTTTTTTACTGTGGGATACGAGATATTTAATAATTATATTTATTTCCAAGCAAATTGTTTAAATTGTAATTATTGTGAGATATTGTTATTAACTATTGCTTGGAACAAGACTGTTTTTACTGTGTTTCATTCAATGGAAATCGGTTATGTCTAATATGCGGTTTAAGTTATTTTCCAAGTAGCAAAAATATTTTTACAACTTGATAATTTTTATTTATTAATTATATTTATATATGCCGCAAGACCTAAGACCTTAATATTATGAGAAAGGACTTTGAAATAAACAATTTATTTATGTTTTTCAAAAATGTGTTTTTATTATCTAAATCATTAATAAATATAAATTATTTTGTTTTAACCTAGTACTTCAAACTTCACATTATCCACTTGACGATCCAATAATTCCGTTTTCCTAAAAATCAAAAATTATTGCATTATTACTTATTAAATAGACGTGTTATACATATACATAATATATATATATAGAAGATTTAACATAAAGAAAAATTACCCAACTCAAAACAATTATATTCATGAAAGAATAAGGAAATATAGTTTCAGAAATATTTATTATAAATCATAATGAGTAATAGCATGATATGATTCAACATTGTGACGTTAAGCATTTAGATACAATTAGTATATAGATAAATAAATTGGTTTTTATACTAGTATAGTAGTATATAAGCTTATATTTTACAAGAAAAAATTAAATAAAATATTTTTGGTAAATTCCAAAGTAAGCAAATTGAAAACTGAATTAATATACATTTATACCAGTACCTAGAGTTGATATTAATCAAATATAATAGTGTTAAAACAAATAATTTGTGACTCATACTCGAATAAGAAAAAGAAGCTCTTATACTATTTTTAAAAAACTAAATACTACCTAGTACCTCTACTAATTATTATATAATTTTCGCAAAGGTTTTTTTTTTTAAAAAATAATTATTCAATTAAATATTTTTTCTATTTCACAATAGAATTTATTGCTATTACTTATTGGATTAAGATTACTTTTTTAGTTGTATTTTATTATATTAATTGAAAAATGGTAGATTTGATTTAAATAAAAGTATATAACAGAAAAATTAAGTATAGTTATAATTGTTTGGAATAAATTAAGACTAGTTTTTCTTTTTGACACAATTTTTTAACTGTACTACAGTAGTATTTGAAATTATAAATTTAATTTAATATAAACAATATTACTAACCAACTCTTACTAAGGAAACCTTGTTGGGCAAAATGTGTATAGACAAAGTTACAATTTCACTGATATTGGTCATCCTCTGGTGGTTAATATAAAATCCACCAGCTGTAATTATTCTACATGCATCTTCTGTAACAATAAATTATGGATCATTTACAGTTTACGTAAAATTAACATCAAATATTACTTTCGGTCAAAAAACATTTAGCTTTCATAGCCATTTGCAGTACAGTAATGCCAGGTTCAAGCATAAGTTCAACAACAGTTGCTCCATTAAATATTTTGCAAATATCGTTAATACTTAACGTACTAAGAGTTTCAATACTGTTATCGTACAACGCTGATGTGGCTACTAATGCTTCTTGAAGGCCTGTTTCTGTACGCAATAAATTATTTAATTATAATCTATGTTGGTATTAATATCACTCAAACACTAAATGGTATAAATATATTTTATTGTAATAATACCTCCATGTATTAATGTTGTAACATTACGGGCCAACGTTTCATGAGGAATTCGTTTATCAGGATTAGCCTGAAAAATGTTTATAATAAACAAGTGAGTTGAAATAAAATATACATAAATATACGATGGTATTTACTTTGTGTTTTCTCATCTGCTCATTTATTTCAGGTAATGAAAGGAATGTAAACATTTTTAACAATTTTTCTACATCAGCATCTGCAGTACGTATCAAAAACTGATAGAGTTCAAATGGTGAAGTCCTATCAGAATTCAACCATACAGCATTTTGAGCTGATTTTCCATACTTATCGCCCGAGTCTGTGGTTATTAAAGGAACCGTTAATCCTGAAATAAAAAACCATGAATAGCGTAAGAGCACATTTTTTTTTATGAAATATTAATCTTATTTCCAAATTTCATGACGTAGCCACAGACTAGGCATGTATATTCCAAAAGATGATTACTAATAAATTAATTATGGAAATATAGTTTACCATAGACTCTGGTATTTTCAAGTCGACTAATTAGTTCTTGACCAGACATAATGTTTCCCATTTGATCGCTTCCTCCTATCTTAAATAAATAATTGTTAAATAACTGTACATCTCAATATCATTAAATTTAACATTATTACACTTACTTGGAATAAACATTTGTATTTTTTATATAAATGCAGCCAATCGTATGCTTGGAAAGCCTGGTAAGTGAATTCTGTGAAACTCATACCACTACCGGAGAGACGAGTCTTAACACTCTCCCTGGATAACATTGTCCCCATCCTAAATTGTCGACCAATGTTATTCATAAAGTCAATAACACCAATTCCTTCGTACCATTCCATATTATTTACTAAACTATGGAAAAAAATGTATATAATCAATATTTCTGTTTAGAATTTTGAGGGTGCAAAATAATAACAGTTATATCTACAACAATGAAATATAAGTAAAAAAACAAAATTAATGGTTTTTTTTATTGTTCAAGTGTTACTTAAAAAAGCAAAGTTTAAAAGAGTACCTCAAAACGCTCACATTGGTTCAGGCAGAAGATCTTTTGATTTCCAGAAGTACTTGGCATGATTGTCAAATACAGCTTGTAAACTACTTGTAATACCTTGCACATTGTGAGACAATAATTGTGATGATTGTTTATCTCTATCCTTGGATTTCCCACTTGGATCACCTATTTGAGCAGTAGCACCTCCAATCTATAAATTCAAATTGAACATTCAAAAAATTTTGAAAAAAAACATAGGTTGATAGATACTGACCAATGCAACAACTTTATGGTTGGCACGCTGCCAATGCAATAAATTCATGATGACCAGCAAATTTCCGATGTGTAAGCTATCTGCTGTTGGGTCAAATCCAGCGTAAACACATTGGTTTTTTTTGGTCAATAGTTCTATTACTTCATTGCTGAAAAATGATAGTATTTACCAAGATCTTGTGGAAAAAAATCAAACATAATTATCATAGCACAAAGTTATTAATTGTTAAAACAGTAATCTGTAAAATAATAAATATTTGGTTTCAGGTCTTATTATGTTGTTTCAAAGATTCGCGGACCATTGGGAAGGAAAACCACTACCAATTGTTAGTTCGTCAATTACAATATTATTCTAAACCCAATATGGTTGACTAAAACTTGTCGATTTTTACCTAGAGTTTTCGGGAAACATGCTTTGAAGCATTTGCCGTTCGTGCAGTTTCAAAACGTTCCGGTTTGTGAAAAACCGACGAGGATTGTTGAAAACACTGGAAGTGTGTCCACCAGCCGCTGTAGAGAACAGCAGCGACTTGGAAAGCAACAGGCAGCGGCACATTTTACAGGCGATCTGGTTGAATGCAGAACGTGCACAGGAAGCACCAAGATGTATAAGCCTGATTTAATATTATTATTTATCTGAGCAAGTGACCCACTACGATGAACGATAAGCCGTTGAAGAAAATACGATCTGCGGTCAGTACTTCTTCGGTAGCCGGCACATTGACATGAAGTGATTAATAATAAAATCGCCCAATACCAGTCGGCTATCCGGCGCTATAAACAGTTTGACAGTCAATGAAATGAACAGCGACGGTGAGACTGAGACGTGAGCACGGCGGATGATTTGTTATCAACACAACCGAGCCGCAGAATAATATTTTGATAACGGGTGTCGACGGATGTTACGAACGCGGTAGCGAATAAATCCGTATCGTTCCGTACATTTACGTTTTCCGATGTTTTGCCGTAATCGTAGGTAAACACGGGTATCTATAAATAAATAACAATATTGTTCTGATAGCCGAGGAGGACGACGACGGGTCCCTGTCGTGGGCTCTATGCTCCATGTTACTCACGCACTTCTCATTATCAGTATGTTAAAGTTTTTATTTTTCCAATTTGGACGATTTAACATGATTGGTACTAGGGCTTAGAAAACCGCACTTAAGACGTTCAAGTTTAACAATTGATGAAAAATGAAACAGAAAACGAAAAGGAAAAAAAACGGTAGTTAATTACCGCTCGACCACAGTATTGAACTATTCTTTACAACTACTTTGCGACTAGGTATGATGAAAAACAGACTTGTGCTGAACGCTCCCATACGTACGGGCGTTAAACGTTACATAAGTATGTTATTAATAATATTATTTGATTAGATTGGACGATTTCCCTAGCCATCAATATGGAACGATTGCAAACATGGCTGGTCCGCAAGGACAAATTGTGCCTGCCGCTATGGAGAACTATGTCGACAAAATGTTACATGGCGTTCAGTGCTCTCAGTGCTGGAGCTACGGTCATTACTTTTTTTTTGATATACTGGTTTTTCGGTGGCTTACTAGCACTATCATTTCTTCTATTGAGTATTGTTGGTAAGTAATACTCCTTATCCATGGCGATCATTGTAATAATTGTCAAATTTCTTTAGGTTTTGTATATCATTCCGAGGATTACTTATTATATTATCCAGACTTGCCCGATCATTCACGTATATTTGTACCACAACCATCAATGTATGGCTTGCCTTATGAAAACATATTTATCAAAAGTTTAGATGGCACACGGCTACACATGTTTTTGATAAAACAACCGGGTGAGATTTCTAAGATAGTTCCCACTATTTTATATCTGCACGGAAACGCAGGAAACATGGGCCACAGGTTGGATATTATATTCTATTTTTTTTTTTTTTTCTAAAATATATTAATGGGAATATTATTTTTAACATTTTCATGTAGATTATCTAATGTAGTAGGCTTCTATAACGAACTGAGATGCAACATAGTTATGCTTGAGTATCGTGGATATGGATTATCTCAAGGATCACCATCAGAAAATGGTTTCTATATGGATGCAAGTGCAGCAATGGATTTCATTTTAACTCGAAATGATTTAAATCTTGGCCGGATAGTAGTATTTGGTCGCTCATTAGGTAATAAATTATTTTATCACAACTTTTGTAAAAAAAAAAAAAAAAATTAGTTAATAATCTTTAATATTATTTTTAGGTGGTGCAGTTGCTATTGATTTAGCAGCTCGTATAGAATACTCACAAAAAATTTGGTGTATAATAGTTGAGAATACGTTTACAAGTATACCAGATATGGCAACAGTACTTATGTCTTTTGAACTTCTGAAATACGTCCCTTTATTCTTGTACAAAAATAAGGTATTCAAATGGAAACAAATTATTTAATTTATTTAAACAAATTTAATTCAATACTTTCATCTCTTTAGTATATGTCCAACTGGAAAATGGGCAAAATGCAGATACCAATATTATTTGTTTCGGGTGAAGAGGATACCTTAGTCCCTCCAGCAATGATGACAAATTTATTTGATGCATATTGCGGCCCTTTAAAACAGATTGTAAGGTTTAGACGAGGATCACATAACACCACGTGGAACTGTCCTGGTTATTACAAAAAGATTAGGCGATTTTTAAAGATTACAGCAAAACATAGGCCTAATGCAGAAGATCTCCATTGTGTCATAAAAATTGTTTGACATTGATTATATTTGTTCCTAGGCATGATTAAAAACAATGTGTAGTTACTGCAAAAGAGTAAAAGTTAAATTTTTTAAATAAAATTATAGATCATTTTTCAGTTATAATTTTTACGTAAATGCACATCATTTGATTATTAATTGTGTTATTGTTGTACATTAAAAGGTCTAAAAGATTATATTAATATATTTATCAATACTCATTCATATAGTGAGTTTAAACTACTTATTTGTCATACTTAATAAATAAACTGTAAATAAAATATTTATATAATTGTTAGTCTAATATTTTATATCACACCAAGAAGTAACTTACGCCTTTAATGTTTCGTTTTGTCAATACTCATATTTTTATTTAATAAATTGGATAATTTTTTATATTCAGTATAAAGTATATTTTTTAAAGAGTTTTCTGCATAATACAATTATAGCTTGATAATTACAAGTAAGATATTACTATAGTTGTGATAAAATAAAGTGCTATTTTGAATATAATCAATACAAGATAAATAAAAAATTACATTTTGTACCTTATTAGTTATTACCACAGATTATATTCATATAATCTGTGTTATTAGTTTGATTTGTTTCAATAAACATTATTTAACATTTTTATTATTCTGGCCAAAGTTAATCAAAAATTATTTTGTTGATTTTTCAAAATACTAAGTTTTTTAATTATTTATCAAATGATGTAATATATAAGTACAATCTGTTTTTATGACAATAAGAATATTAGCTAAAAGTAACGGGACAATAAACCAAGTAAAGTGTAGAGTAACCTTCTATTGGTTTTTTAACAATATTATGTTTTATTTTTTCAACTATGATTATAAGCAAGAGAGAAATGTATTACTGTAATTTTGTTACATTTTCAATAATCTACACTTTAGAATCTAAAGTACCTTATAAATTGAATATTGAAACCATGAAATACTGTAAAGAACATAGACGCGAATAGTGTTTGACATTTGGTGGGGCTGAAGCTCAAACCTATTTACTCTTAACTTTTTTATTGTTTTTATTCATCAGATATTACAGCATGAAGATTATATTTTTTATCTAAAGATAATTATTAAAAAAACGGGTGGGCCTCGCTTTGCTGTACAGTTGGGGGTGGAGTGTACCTCGTTTATAGGATAGGTCATTATTACAATGGATTTGTTAAATTTGAATGCAATGATAGATATCATTGTATACGAATAACAATTCTGAACGGAGTTAATATGTTTGTTTAAAATGTGTATATAATAATATAGTATTTTATATTTAAATTGAATTATAATGCAATTTCGTAAAAATTTTAATTTAAAACAGTCATAAAATTTTTCCTTTTAAGTCTAGTAGAATTTTTTTATATATTTTTGAAGGTAAGCTTATGGACAATCTAGTGTTAAAATTTGGAACCCCAAGTACAAACAGAAAAAATTTTATGAATTTTCAACTTCAAAATAACTTGCAAAATATCGTGATTTTAACATATTTTATACAAATTTGAACTTTATGGGCTTATAAAAAAAATTTGAGTGAAACCATCTCTGACATTTTTTAATGACAATTAGTATTACTTATATTTAATGCTTTAATTCATTTTTAAAAGTTTTTGGACAGCCAAAAAAATTTTATAGATATTTAAATAAAAAAAACTTACAAAAATCGAAAATTTAAATTGTCTATAAATAAATCAAAATACTTTGAAAACTTAATCATGTATAGAGAACGCCAATATAAATATTTGGTGAAAATTTCAAGTTGTTGCGGTTTTTTGTTTTTGAGTTAGAGCATTTTAAAAAAACCGATATGATTTGTCAGTCTAGAATTTTATATATTATATTATATTTTACATGTAATTTTATGTCAATATTCGCTGTTC
>JAIPRK010002521.1:0-17966 GCA_025469195.1 Chaitophorus viminalis | reverse complement strand
TATATATCTCGCAAATCAATCATTTTTCTTTTATTTTTAATTTCACCCGAACTTCCTTTCCGGTCATCCCCGCAACGGATTGTCAACACTCCGGCGAACTTCATCATACGGAATTGACGTCCACAAAGGTACTTAATTATTTATTTATTTTTTATTGATCTTAAACAAAACATCTAGTTGTTGCTATTAAATTAAGTACAATTTTTATAATTATTTATACATTTTTATATTTAAATACACATTTTGTAATTACGAATAGCATATATAGTATATTTATAATTATATGAATTTAATTATATGTTTTTAACTATATGATTTTAATAAAATACACTTTTTTTATAAAATTAATTTGCGCTTATGGGATATTTATTTTTGCGCTTATGGGCTACAGCCCATATAAATACTCAGTAAATATTTTAAGGCGCTTTTATTTCATAGTAATTTACGCAATACACACAACGTAACACTAATAATTCATTTTTGATGCGTTCATTTGGGCTTTGATACATACATCATATTCCATCTATTTCAAAATGAATAATTTTATTATTGAAATTTTAAGGAGTTTTGTTTCTAATTATTTCACTATCCGTTAAAAATACACATACAGTACATTAAACATAATCATTAATGATCAAATAATTACACTATAGTATTATAACTGTAGATAAGAATATACTCACGTAAAAATAGTACTGACAACATAAAAGAACCAACAAATTACAAAAAAATTCATATAAACAATGTTAAAGTTCTTAATATAATTGGGATGGTTAGAACTCCATGCTTCATTCAAGATAAAAAACATTTATAATATACTATAGGTATTTTTAAATACAAATAAATATCATTTAATCAAATTAAAAACACATATAACAAAAAAAGCGGACAGGAACTCACCCAGCTGTACAATTGGAGGTGGAGTGGACCTCGTTTATAGGATAGGTCATTATTAAAATGGATTTGTTAAATTTGAATGAAATGATAGATATCATCGTATACGAATAACGATTCTGAACGAAGTTAATATGTTTGTCTAAAATGTGTATATAATAATATAGTATTTTATATTTAAATTGAATTATAATGCAATTTCATAAAAATTTAAATTTAAAACAGTCATAAAATTTTTTTCTTTTCGTCCGGTAGAAATTTTTTTATAGATTTTTGAAGAGTAGCTTATAGATAACCTAGTGTTAAAATTTTGAATCTTAAGTATAAACAGAAAAAATTTTATGAATTTTTATCTACAAAATAACTTGCAAATTATCGTGATTTTGACACATTTTATACAAATTTGAGCTTTATGAGCTTAACAAAAAAATTTGAGTGAAACCATCTCCGATATTTTTTAGTGACGATAAGTTAAGCTTATTATAAACCTTGTATTAAATTTTCGGGAGTTTTCGGCTAGCCAATTAAATTTTATAGATGTTTAAAAAAAAAAATTTTACAAAAATCAAAAATTTAAATTGTCTATAAATAAGTCAAAATATGTCAAAATACTTTGAAAACTTAACCACGTATAGAGAACACCAAAATAAAGATTTGGTGAAAATTTCAAGTTGTTGCAATTTTTCGTTTTTGAGTTAAAGCATTTTAAAAAAATGTAGTTTGTAAAAACGTGATTTTGCGTAAAATTTCCTGTTTTTTCGTAATTTTTTTATCGTTTTTTTCAATTTTTTAAAAAAGTATTGAAAAAGTTGGATTTTTGACTTGCCCAAGTATCATCTACATTCACTTTCCTATCAGAAAAGTTGCTGTTTAAGAAAATCGAAGCATTTTTACTACCAAAAATCGTGTCCTCGGACACAAAAAAAAAAAATAAAAAAAAAAAAAACACACATCATTGTAAAACCAATAGATTCCATCACTCCGTTCAGAATTTAAAACTAAATTGCTCTCATTTATTTATCAAAGGTTGACCTTTAAGTAAACGTCTAATATAGATATATAAAGAAATCACTTGAAGGAAGTAACGGCCCTTAACGGAACGTTAAACTAAGAAGAACGGAAAGATAATTATTAATTTGATAAAATGTTAAAATAAAACTTCTTACCTACATTCAGCCTTGACTCTTGAAATTCTGATTTGTTTTCATAGTCTTTTCTAAATACTAACGAAAATAAAAATATTTGCAATAGTGCTCATTTAAAAATAAATAAAATCATAAAAACTATTATAATAATATATAATATTATTATACTATATAACTCTGACAATTCGATGTAGGTGTGTTATACTTGAAACGGTTATCGTACAATTTCAATTTTAAACTAAAATTTTGTTTGATAAACCAAAATTTAAGACATAATATTGTATTATCACATCCATAAAAATTTAATCCTACATTTGCTTATAGTATTGGTGCAATAATATTATAAGGTCTTAAGTATAATATTAGGTAACAAATTTACCCAATACTTACTTTGATAGTCTAATAAACAGTCATAGAAATTTAAAACAATTAATGTTATTTTTCAAACAATGATCTAGTTTTAAATGAATATTATTATATTAAAATATTAAATATCTTATACAGTTTACACATCTTAACGTGTCATAATTATATGAAAATAGTCATCCGGAGTACATCAGTTGTTTTGATGGTTTCGATAGTCAACTGATGAAATTGTACATGGTGTGTTTTTTATAATTACAATTCCTATGTCTTATGTTTATACGATGACTATTTCCTGATTAAATATTAAATGATTAAATGTTAGTAAATAATATTCTAGTTATTTTGTTTAACATTTCTAAATTGTTATCATGTTGTGGATGTACCAATATGATACACATTCACTAGCCTCTACAATAATAAATATACAGCAAATACCTACACAAAGAAAGACATTTCTGTGGCTATTATTTGCTATTTTTGGCACGGGTTTGAAGTCGATCAGACAAAGTGGGTAGGCTTCCTGAACTTGACCCACCTTATTGAAATTTTAAAATTGAAATTATAAAATTCGTAAACATGATTCGCTAATTATGGGAATCAATTTGCTATTATTTGCTATTTATTTGCTATTTTTTGATAATAATTTAGTCTAAAAATCATAATGTGGGGGGGCCAAGTTCATGGACGTTTCAAATACGCCACTGTGAAAATTGCTAGATGACGAAAGTAATTGAATTTTAGGCTCTAAAGATCAAACATGAGAAAGCAATTTTTTGTATTATAATACTGCAGATGGTAATAACTAATCATAAAATTAAAATATTAGGGAAAATTGAGTTAGCTTACAAATATTTTACAGTTTACACAAACTACTCACAAGCTTGGATGAAGAAATATTCTTTTTCATTCAACGTGTACCAAGAATCTAAAAATTATTAATTTTTAAATTACAATAAAAAAATCAAATTTTTATATCTAATGCTTATAACCAAATGCCTATCAAGGCGTATAATTATCAAATAAATTTTATAATTAAATAAATAAACTGGCATCTAAAATAATCGCTCTTTTTCGTTAATCAACGTTAGGGAGTCACTTATTATTTCTCCATCTAATGCCACGATTACCTACTAGTTTTTAAGTTAGGAGTTTTATAAAGTTAACAATTATCCTAAAACAAATATTTTTTGCAAAATTTCAAAATTAGAGGCATTTTAACTAGTAGGTGTGCCTTATCTTCTAAACTATTAATAACATGTTCAATATTTATGTTCATGGTTTTATCTGTATAAACTCATAATACTCAGAATTAATACACTTACCATAATATTTGTTCAAAATTCTTAATTGCATCTTATAAATATTTGACTCTAAAATATATAATAACAGTTAATTTTTTAGCAGACTATTGCCCCTTATGTGAAATATTATATAATATAATTATAATAGTATAAGTAGACACATATCATTATATCAACATTTTTATTTTCAATTTTCATACTACAATTGTGAATTAACCATGAAAAAATATTTTATACAAACCATAAAACGTTGGTTTTGACATTGCCTATCATTATGTTATTTCTATACATTTAAAATCAATAATTTTCTTTCTTTTAGCCATAGGTAAAAATAATACAAATACTTGTGTACTAATAATACATACAATTTTCAATCCGGAAATAGTAAAACTCTCTAATTTTATCAGGATAAATAAAAAGTAGTGAAACTAGAATTTTATATAATTTACGACTTTTCTCATTAAAACTACTAAGAAAATCATAAAATAATCTGCTTAGAATATCTTTTGAGTTGATGTTTTCATCTATAAGGTCACTTTTGTGAAACGTTTTCTACGACCTTAATGGATATTACCCTAAAATGTATTCACAAAAAAAAAGTAAAACATGATTGTAACACCAAAAATAATATAATAATAGCTAATTATGGTATAACAATTCTAAATATATAATATCAATAACTAATAGGTAATAAAATAAATTAAAGAAAAGTTAGCTAACTAATACTGACCATAATACATTTCATTTGTATGCAAATAACTTTCGGAACTTTTGTACACGTATCTAGAATCTATGAAATGATATATTGATAAATGATAGGTAACGATAGCAATATGTACAATTAATTTTAATAACTTTTTTTTTAGATACATTTTTATCTTTAATTTTTAATACAAGCAAACAATAAGTGAATTGATTAAACGAAAATAATTGACATGAATAACTTGATTGGGAAAAGAGAAAATTACCCTTTTGTCAACAACACCCTCTTGCCTTATACAATTTGTTATACCTATTTCTTTAATTTATTTATTTTATGATATATGCGCTGATCACATACAAATTGCAACACAAATTCAAACATACAATAAATTAAGTAAAAACGTATTTAATGGAAATGTCTAGTCACAGTAGTAATAGTCACGTCACGCGTTTAATAAATACATATCAGCATTAGGTATTCGATGATGAACATTTTTACGTCAACTACAAAAGTTAGAAGATTACATTATTATTTCATCTTCCGCCTTTTGGCTTTTATAATATCACGTCTAACTTAGTTAGAATATATTTACAAAGTTATCATAAAACATATTCCTAAAATTATAATATTCGACCTACTTATAATTACTGATAGTAATAGTTCAGAAATAACCTACATATATAATGCTTACAAAAATATTGCTTTCCATTTCTATAGTAGCATGCCGTAAAGAATGAAATTAATTATTACATTAATTATAAAGGACATTCTCACTGACATAATCTAAACATCAAATTCAATAGGATAAAAAAACAATATAAATCAATATTATAACCCTTAGCATAAGAAAAGAAATTTAAGTTAACCGACTTTGAATAGGCAAGATCAACTTAACAAACAGTTATATATGTCCAAAGATGAATGAATCTGCTCCATGCGAAACTAATAGAATCCCTCTGATGATCAAACACATATTTACATAATGTCTAAAATTCAAACCCCACTAAAGCCAATTCAATATCTACGAGCAAATCAACCAAACCCGATTACCTGACACAGAAGATATAAAGAATGAGAATCTATACTTTGATTTCTTAAAAATGCTAACTTGTTTAATTCCATATATATTTTATGAAATACCTATAGGTATAATGTACAATGCAAACTATAATGGCCAAGTATCCGATGTAATTATGATCAATAAAAATATAATAGGTAATAAATTTTCCTATTTCGTAATACTAGGTGCCTTAATGAATGAGAAATTTTATTGTAATAGCCAATAGGTCAAGGAACCAACTCATTTTTAGGCGTTATTCTGGGTTTTCAGTTATGTTTGAGAGGACGTGTTTTTTTAAAAAGGGAGTTTTAATAACTATAATTTACAAGTATAAGATAAGTAAGTATTATTATTTACTGTTAATGGTTTCTTTTAAAAAAATAACAAAATAATCATAGTATGGAGGACCGAATAACTCATTGATTATATTCAATTAAAATAAAACATTAGATACTGGAGCCCGTAAATAGGAGATAAAGGAACGGATGACAAATAAAAGTGAATTCAGAATCAAAATCATAAATGTTATTCCAAAAAAATCTGTATCTGGTTCACATTAGGCCCTATTATTTGTAAAATTTTGGACTGCACACTTCATTTTATTCTCGTTACCATCTTGGAAAAAGGAATATATATATATATATTATGTGTATATAACAATTTAACAATGCAATTCAAAAAACAACAAAATACAAGTTATCTTTTAATAAAAATCATAAAAATTAAATATCTTAATATAATAATAAAAACCTTAACTTAACTTTTTAATGATTAAAATCTTACCAATTCATATTTTTTATGAAATATATAGTTAAAACAAAACTTTATTGCTGAACATTGACGGTTCATCACCCTTTAATTTGGCTTCAGCGAAGACACCTTCGAACCATTCCTGTTGTTTACCCAGTGGATGAACTTTTGAATGCCTTTTTTTACTATTTAACCATTTCAATCGAATTGATCGAATTCAGCTACAACAGGCATATTCATTGTTATATACAATGCATATTTGATAGTTTCTGGAGATAAAGAAGATCTCTTACAAGTTTTCAATACGTTATAATATGATATGTATGATACGTTCAACATTAGCTGAATGTGGCTTGGTAGCTATAATTCGTGCCACAGCAGTACTTAAAGATATCCAACATTCATTACTTAACAACAATTTCAATATATCCTTAGATATATTTTTATTTTTTAATTTCTGAATACATGATGCTTCTCTGTAAAATGTTACAAATTCAACTAATTCAAAATCTGAGCACATTAATCCATGACATTTACTTAATTCTTCATCTGTAGCATAAACGCCATAAACACATACATTAGAGTATTAGACCACCAATCATGCATCGTTATCATTTTTATCAAAAAAAAAAATTTAACTGGTATAAATGTTTGAACATTTATAAAAATTAATCATAATTAAATATTAATTTAATTTAAAAAAATTCAGGAAATACTTATATTTCCTAGTAGCTGGTATATTATTTATTTTTGTTTTGTAGACCATAGTGCACGCACGATCAATTCGTAGTGCACACTTGTACATTCGTGGTGCATATTGTGTGTCGTGGTACACATAAAAATAGGGCCTGATTTACATATGGTTTTACTATAGTTAAGTCATTGATTCATAATTTATTATATAATATATAGTTTTACCACGAACACTTGATTTATCGGTAAAAGGATGACAATAATATATTATGTCTATGATTGAAATTTTTAATTAAAAAAAACACACACATTTGTATTCAATATGGAGCTTACTAAAAATTGTATAATTATGATTTCTAACCTTATGCTTAGCAATTAGATAAAACGTACCATTTTTATATTTTTCCTTTTTTTCAGCTTCTTGGATTTTTTTTTCAAGATTATTTATATCAGCATACTTTTCTAAAAAAAAAAAATAACATTTAAATTATGATGATCTTTATTAAATAACCAAATAACGTTTACATTAGTTTATAAATACCTAGTGCTAACTGGAAAAAGATCATAAGAAATCTTAGAAAAATAACAACCATCAATAAGTATGCTACTTTATTTTATAATTAATATCCGTTTATAAAGGATGAACATTTGAAAATATATCTTTCTTTAAACAGTACGATAGTAAAGATAGAACATAGGATATATACTTCTATGCATTACATTATTTACATGTTTTATTACAACTAATTGAAATGATTAAGAAATGGTTTCTAATTTCAAAAACATAAATCATATTTTGTAAAATTATATAAAATGTATATCAGCTTACAAGGGTGGATAGGTCTGATCAAAAAAATGGATACATTCCTAGTCATCGTATATATAGAAACTCTTATCCGCCAAACAAACAAGTTTGTTGGTATCATAATCATTATACAGGTTAATAAATCTTACTTCTTCGATGAATTTCTCTTGTGTACATTTCATAATCAATTCCAAAAAGTGGATCGGGTAATGCTAGGAATAAAAATCCATCAATTAGTTTTACAATTTAAACGATACCACGAAGTCTAAAATCGCACCATAATCTAGAAACACACTGCAATGATTTGTTTCAAATAACATGCGCTTACTTCTTGAGCAAAATATGTCAACATTGATAATCACTATTCAGCAAACGATGAGAAAAACCCCATCGTTGACTTTTAAACGTGCAGACACGTGTACACCATATCTATAGAGATATATAGACATATCTATAATATACTCTATGTATCAGGAGACGAATAGGAGATAAGTACGTAGCAAGTTTACAAATACGTGATTTTAATAAAATACAACATATCGTTGACAGTAATATTATTACACAGCAAAAAAACCATACTCTTATATGATTTGATCGACGAAGTTAAATGTCTCATTTTCAGTTGGCATATGCCAATTTTTTTTTTTATGGATGGTAAAATGCGGATGAACACATTATTTATATAGAGAGCTGAGGGATACATATATATCCTCATCCGGCATACCATGTCTAAACGGTCGTGTGCTATACACTATGTCACGTGTGACATACGCTAACCCGCCACTGGTGCCCACAAGCACACGCATCGGCTTACTGCGAAAAAGGCACAGATGTCAAAGGTCACGTCACGATCCGTCAATCTGTTGTTGACTCGTCGTAAAACTCGCCAAGACCAAACGGTTGATTGTATTTCGAAACTATAGTATATATGAGAGCATAATATATTATACACCTATAATATAGCTATATTCAATACACGTGGGTTGCCGTCCAAGCGTTATTATCGAAGAATCCGTGATGCGCAACCCTGGATAGATAGATTAGTTCGACTGAATCGATAGATATGTAATAAACTAATAACGATTTCGTCTTTCTGCTTTTGGATATTATAACGTTATAATATTATTTCAATGTTGCGTTATTCAAATTTTGAGTTTACTACTGTAATAGATTTGTACTCTTTTAATTTTTATTTAAAATCTAGATATATAATAGTAAATATTTATATTTATACACATATTGATAGATATTCAAATGGCCGTGTGTGTTTCATTAATATTTCCATAATCACTACATTATTACATTAATTTCATTTTCCTGTTTTTTATCTCGGCCCACTTCACCAACTCACGCGATGCTCCCTGGGAGCCGCGACATACAGTTTGAATACTTCGGGTATAACTATATTTAATTATTTGAATTTTGAATGGAATAAAGATGAATTTCATCATTTAATGCAACAAAAAATTAATTATAAGACTATTATTCGAATCACATTATTTTTAATTGTTTGTTTGCATTACGAATACGTTTTTTGTTGGCCGTTATAATTTTATAAATTTGGCTTAATGTAAAATTATGTTTGACCTTATATTTTCTTTACTCTTTATGGATTTGATCTATATTTTTTCAGTTTTTCTCATTATAAATTTATACCGATCTAAATAACGTTTTTAGGTCTTGAATACGGCTATAATTACTGCACTTATGTAGCACCCTGTTCCACTTGTTTCATGTTCTATTTTCCACATTAAACATACCGGCTGTTAAAAGTTTATAAAATATATGAGTTTACCGTATATAAAATGTTCACCAACATATTAATACTGTTAGAATATTATGTAAATATTTGTTTTTGTAAATTGTCATCGCCCTAGTTTCGAATAACAAACATTAAATATAACTTATAAGTAAAATAGAAATCGAAAATGTTTATGCTTATCAACAATTACAAAAACGGATGAGACTCCGACAAAACTTTTACCCTACAATAATTCTTACCGACCATACTCTTATTAAATATTAGCTATCCCCAGCCTGTTTATGAATTTTTGATAAATTTTTTTTATTTTTATTGTATTTGTTATAAAATTTAATTTATAAATCTTAACATACACATGATGGTTAATGTGCATGCGTAGATACAATTATCATGGTTAGAAAACATGATGTATCGTACACTTATTCTGTGTAAAAAAGCATTAAGATTTTGTTTGATAAAATCCTCCATAATTAATCCATATACAAATATTGATTAGCACCTAACGGTTTATTTGGGAATGAAATCTTATAGCAATTTAGAGCAGTTTTACTCGTGTTCAACAACGGAATAGCATTATACATTATACTCCCAACATATCATGCTAGTATTTACACAACACTCGAAGAATTTAAAAAAGATCAAATTCAAATGGAATGGATAATAGTTGAAACCATAATTTGTTCTCCAACTCGGAGAAAATGTGAAAAACGTATTAGTGCAATAAATTATAAATGACAGAGAAAATCGTTCAAAACAATCATTTCTAAGGAGAAATAACATTGAATTATTTTAAATAGTTGGTATAAATAGTATAATATCTAATTTATTAATTATTCTATTATTTTTATTAATTTTAGACACAGATTTATTTATAAAACGTAAAACTTATTGTCGTGCAATTGGATGTCGAGAAAGTGTACTGACTCGGGTGGTATACAGGAACGGGTAGATGGCATTGGCGCATTGCATTATTGTTATTTTAAACTTGAAACCAATGTACCATTACTCTCAAAAAATGATTACGAGTTCTTTCACTCATATTTTTTTCATCTCTTTCGATCGGGTTGATTCTATTCCTACAGATATAGTTAATATAGACAATATAGTAGTTGAACCAAAATTCTAGAAAATAGGTTTAAGGTTTAACTTTAAATCGAAAATTCTAAGTGCTCATATTTTGCACAAATGTCATTATAATATTTAAAAAGTTACGAAATATCTATAAAATTTTACTATAAATAAGTACCCAAGTACTCTATATTTCTATAATATATATATAGTCCGACAAGTACTAGACAGTGCCGCGTTTGAAACTCGATTTCGTTTGAAATTGTTTCTCAGTTTTTCTCAATTATTCGGAACACTGTTGAGAAATTCAAAAACACCCCAATGCATCAAATAAACACCTTTCCTTATCAAAAATCTCCCATGATTATGATGGCTGGAGATGGAGCAATTCTTCTGGTCGAAATTGTGTACGAAAACACAAAAAAAAAACACACATACATCATAAAACTATAGTACATATTCCTCGTTTCATTCCGAATCTATAAGCATACTATAAAAACATATGATTTGAATATTAATTAAATAAAATTAATAATATATAAGTTATTAAAAATACTTGAAAAAAAAAAAAATATAATAAAAAAAAATTAAAAAATACGCACTTTGATAATGAGGGTCTACGTGAGAAAATGAACACATTTTTTAAAACAACATTTCCAAGCGATTTAAATGTTTGTAAAAAGTAGTAAACTTTTGATCTAGTGTTTTCTTATTTTTCAATAATATAGCCTATAGGTCCGTGGTTCTCAACCAGTGTGTCGCGACACACTAGTGTGTCACATATTGCTACAATGTGTGTCGCCGAACAAAATATGAAAACCTGGTAAAACCCAAAGATTACGTTAAAATCTAAATTTTATATGTCTGAACATGATTCATTTTGGATTTCTTTGGAAAACGAATACCCAAGAGTGACCAAAAAAGCGTTGCAAATTTTGCTTCCTTTTTCAACATCATATATGTGTGAATCAGCATTTTCGACATTGGAAGTAATAAAAACCAAAAAAAGGTCAACGCTTAAAGATATCCAAAGTGAATACGCGTAAGTTTGTCAACAATTCGCTCACGAATCGAAGACCTATGTTCAGTGCGCCAATCACAAGTATCGCACTAATTTCCTTAATAAACTAAAACTGTTTTTATAATAATATTTTTTTAATACCTATTTTAAAATGTTTATATTTTAATTCAGTAAATTTCAAATTTTTGTTTTTTTTTTAAATAAAATGCTATCATGAACCTAAATGTATTAATTTACATAGATTTGTAATTTTTACTTTTTCAAAAATCCATAATAATTGTTTAATTGTATCGCCATTTTTATGGATCTAAATTAAGGTGTCGTCGTACAAAAAAGGTTGAGAACCACTGCTATAGGTAATAGTCAATAGATACGGTGACTCTTCTGTCATCAGTAGGTATATCGTCCGCAAGCGTTTAAAAACGGTCTAATCATTAATAATGTATCTCATATGTTAATATATTTTATTGTATTGAAATGAAATTAGATGCGTGGGGCGGTATCAACATTGCATAATAAACTATAGCAGAACTAATACAAGACTAATACATAACTAATACAGAAATAATGAATATGCCGAGTATTTTTTTACAAGAAAAGTTTTGTGAACAAGAAAACACGGACCGTTTATAAATACTGTTGGTATTATTTAGATACATTATTATGTACGTAAATATAAAATAAACATAACTTACTGTAATACGATTTGAAAAAAAGATATGGTTCCAATTTCAATTGCTCGTCTAATAAAAATATTTTAAATCGTTTGTTAATGTTTAGAATCCTACCAAATATAACACTTAAAAATCGTTAAAATGAAGTAGATATTATCTCAATAAACTTCGAAAACACAGCATTTTGGAGTTTTAAAATGAATAGTCCGTGATTATAGTTGTTTAAGTATGATGATATATACGTAGGTGTACTCGTATTCTGAAATACGATCAATCCAGGCCATATATTACAGGTAGTCTATTCATTAAAATTAATTTCGTCACCAATATTATCGGTATTATTACCACACATACCGTTCACTTTGGGTGTAGATATTTAAAAATATTAAGAGAATGTGACACTCAATAAACTATGAAATACAACGCCTCATAGACCAAGGACGTAGGTACGGACTGCATTTCGGGTGAGTGCATTTGAGTATGATGCGTTACGCGTGATCGTACCCTATCTGTGGACATGGCAAATTACTAATCATTCCTCCGTGATGAATCAGTCAATCAGTCAGGACATGTGATTTTTTATATAAATATAAGTATTGGGATGTATTGTTAAAATTTAAAATTATATTTTTCAAAACACCAATTAAACTGGCGCCTGCATGCGGGCCACATGTTGGAGACTCCTGAATTGTAGCGGTTTTATTTTTTCGATTACTTATTTTAAAAAAAAAAATGTCTATAGCTAAGCGATAAAAACTTAAAACTTTTACAAATGTTGACCTATAATAATTAACATTGATTCTATTTTTGTTATCGAAAAAAATAAAAATTCCGATAGTTAACTAATGTTCTTCTCTTTAAAACAGAACAAAATTAGACCCTCCATAATGATTTTAAGTGTATCAAGTAATCGGATAAAGTTTCGCCTTAACGGCTTAAAGTTTTTTTCCATATAGTTTAATAGCCGAAAATAATTTTGATAGATATTTTATAATATAAAAATACTTACAACGTTCAGTTGGTTCAAAATGATAAGAAAAGTAATCATTGTTATCCATGGCGTTCTTCAATCGCGGTGTTTCTGAAACAAATTTGTAATACATTTACGTTTTATTTGCAAGTCGGCGACAATACTTGTACTTGTCATTAATAATATAGTTTACTTAAAACGTTAAAAATTATTGTATAAATTACATACATTTTACATTATATGAACTGCAAATGTCCGCGAGTATTAACTTGTTAATGATGTTATATTTATATAAATATATAACGAAATAGTAAACATCAATTTCATGTTAAAATTATGTTAAAATTATGTTTCATCAAAAATCAAATGTATGTAAAAATGATGATTGTTTTGGATCATTAGAATCATTTATCTCAGTATTAGTTATCTTGCCTGGTGGCCAATAACAATACTTAATATCACAATTTAATAAATTGAAAGTATCGTTTTCAAATAGCAATTTGGCTGTATGACATAAGCGCCAAAGGTACAAAAATGACCTATTATTTGCGCCAAAATCTGTAGGACATAAACGCCAATCTAATATTGTATACCTGTTTTACCAAACATAAAATTACATAAGCGCCAAAGGTGTAAAAATTACAAATAATTTACGCCAAAATTAAAATTTTATATAATATATAATAAATTACGATATACATGCAAATAAATATAAATTTAATAAATTGGTTGTGATTTGATTAAAAAAATGTCAATAATAAACTTAATAAATTGGTTGATTTTTACTTTTTTCACATATTCTAAACGATTTATTTCACCATCCTGATATTTCTTCCATTGTACAATTATTTCTTCGTGAGATACCCTTAATTTATTGTTAGTAGGGAAGTTCATAAATAAATATGTTTCGCTTTGTAATTTTAATATTACATCAATTACTATATGGACGGAACAATGAGCCAAATAAAATTGATCTTTTAAATGTCAATGATATGATTTAGTTGCATTTGTAGTTCGTATAACCTCATTATCCGGAATTTCAATCCAAATTTTAGATGGAAATTTACAACATTTTATTTTTGAATTTGGAAAAACTTCTAAAAATTTAATATCTGTTATTTAACATCTATTAATCGTGGCACACAGGTACCTAGGATTTTGGCGCTTTCGTACGATACAATTTTGGCGCTTTTGTACGATACGACTTTATTTTTTCTTATCTAATTTTGGCGCTTATATCTTACACCGAGCAATTTGGCCGGTATATAACAATGTAATCCTTCGATAGGTATTGCAAACAAAACTATAACCCATGTCATCTTATTCTAAAATAAAACCAAGGTTTTATACCTGCATGTAAATGTAAAACTCTCCATGTACCTATTTTTTTTTTTCATTAATTGAGACATTACACTAGCATGTATTGTCTCCATCTTACCAACGCATAACATAGATTAGTTAACTTAAATATCAAAGCTATCAACACAGATTTATAGTTCTGCTGAACTTAAATTTGCAATGTTGCATATCTACGTTTGTAAGACGGAGACAACGCATGCAGCGCGGCATTAACAAATATAGGACGTAAGTTTAACATTGTTATTAAACACCATGGTATTAAAACGTTATTATAATGTTTTAAGATTACATTAATTTAAAATACATGCAGTTAAATGTTAATTCACCGAACTTTTTAAACTTATTTCTTTCAAACATATATTCAACATAAATGAAACATCTAAGAATTATGTTAGAAATATGACCTAAAATGTACATAATTAAAATGTTTTAAAACGTCAATTGCACAGTGGGAAGACTGGGATTTAATAGGTATTTTTAATAAAATATGATAAATTAATTAGGTATGGCAAATGATAAATTTGTTTCATATGATCGACAGCAAAATAAGACATACTTAATTTTACTGATGTTTACATTATTTATAAAATTTCTGTTTGTTGAGTTTGTTCTACATATTTTGACATTTTGTACATTAATTTATTAATAATACTAAGAAGTAAAATAATTTGTTTTATTTAAATAATCAAAACTCGTCATAGTAGTTTAAATTATGAAAAATTTAAAACACTATATAGTTTGCCATTGTTTTACTTTGCAATGATTAAAAATTAAAAACAATAAATTTCAATTTTGTGAAGGTTAATAAAAAGTTAATTTAGTTTCATAATTTCAATATCAATAGAAAGTAATAAAAATAAATAAACAATAATTATTATATTAAAAAATTTTATAATAAATAATGATAATAATATATTTCGTTAAAATATAAAAAAGCGCATTACAATTCCATGTTTACGTACCAACTTTTTTTTTTTAATAAATAGGTACTTAACATTTTTCATTGTATATTTTGGCCATTTTGTGTTACTTATAAATCTCAAGCCCTAGTTTTTGTGTACCTAAATTTGATTTAGAATAACGATAATAGTATAATAATTGTACTATGTACTATATACTCACCAAATTCATATAAGCTACAGGTTTTCAACGTTTGAAGTATAATAATCACCCTGAACAGTACGGCAACGACCGGTTTTGCATTACCGAGAGTGACGGACATTTTGTTATCGACTTTTTTCTCATTCGTTTCGGTTTTAATCAGCGATAGGTACGTGTTTGGTCGACAGGACGTGGCCGAACCGTTTATGAATATCTTCCGCGGTACTTACTATGTCCACCTATTTCTTCGTTATAATAATATGAGCGTGCACACACACGTCTCCCGTTGGTGTAAAAACTAAAAACACACACAGTTGCACAAACATCGTTTGTACACCTCAGGAGAATTGACGCTTATATCATGACGTCATCATGCAGAAATATTTTCAATGATTCCGGCAGACATTTGCGGTTGCGACCTGAGTTAGTTGTCGGAAAACACGAACATTGACGTGTTTAAGGGAAGGGAAGCACTGAGGGATTGTGCCCGGAAAAAAATCATGCCAGGAGAAAAAAAAGGTCACAAGATCGGTACATTTTATTATTTATAAAAATTATTTGTTTTTTTAAAAAAAAAAAATAGAATTTCGTCGTAAATAATGTTTTAAAAAAAATCTTATATCTATATAGAACGTTTATATTGTTTATAACTAAAAAAAAAAAGAACCGGGTGGGCCTCTCTCTGCTGTACAGTAGTGGGTGGACTGGTGGAGTGGACGTTGTTCATATAGGATAGGTCATTACAATGGATTTATTAAATCTGAACGCAATGTTACATGTATCATTGCCAGGGACGAACGCAGGAAAATATTTTTTTTTAGGGAGGGGGGGGGGTTGAAAAACTAGAATGTTCCATAATAATATCATACTATTCATACTGTATTACTCTTTATTTTAGATACTCATAGTATATACACATATGTATTAATTGATTATTACAATTTACATCATAAAATGATATCAATACGTCTTGGTACTTTGGCCATTATGTACCTACCTATTTGTCATACATTTGTAGGTCAAGTAATATATTTTTTGTTCTTGATATTTCGAGAAGGGTTTAAACACCCAAAACACCCCTGCGTTCACCACTGATCATTGCATACGAAAAACGATTCTGAACAGAGATGATTTGTTAGTCTAGAATAGGTATTGTTGTCGTCGCAAGTGCCCAACAATGTTAGAGGGCTGGCTTGTTCGCCTTAATGCTGGTTTTACAAATCATTAAATGACATAAATAATTCAAACGCAATAATGAGTATAATTTAAATGAATAATATAATATGATTTTAGTGGACTGTATAATACAAATAATATGTGTGGCCCACACGGCACACACCAGTAAATATATATAAATAAAAAATACAATATATGTGGACACACGGCACACCAAAATAAAGGTATATAAATAAATAGATATAAATATAATGCGAGCCTTACAGCAACGCAGTTACGAACAATATAATACTAATAATTTGTGTGGCCCACACGGCACACACCAGTATAAATAATATAAATGAAAAATACAATATATGTGGCCACACGGCACATACCAAAATATATATAGGTATATTATATATAACATACGCATTATGATATATTTAAATTGTAAAAATATTATATCTATATTCGCTGTTCAAACCATTAAAAAAAATTTTAAACATTTTCTGTAGAAATTCTCGTATTCCGTAATTTTTTTTATAGTTTTTCCCGGCGTTTTTAAAAAGTTTCATTTTTGACTTACCCGAGTACCATCTACATTCACTTTCTTTTCACAAACAAATGCTACGAAAGGAAATCGAAGCATTTTTACTGCTCCAAAACGAGATGACAGACACAAAAATAAAAAAATTAATATATAAAAAGAAAACACACATCATTGCAAAACCGATAGATTCCGTCACTCCGTCCAGAATCTAAAAAGTTCAAGCTACCACTGATGTACCTACATAATAAATTAATAAATAATACACCTACAGTATGAGGAAAGAATCAGCAAGAATCAGGGACTGAAACCGTACCGAAAAGAACCGGTTTTTGAACCGGAACCCTTAATAAGATTTATTTTAAAACCGGAACCTCACCAGAACCCATGCTTTTTTGTAAAGGTTTTCTACGGTTAATTTCGGTTTTGTTATAATTCCTTTATTTTTTTTTTTTTATATCAATCATTGGTAAATGGTATGTAATAAGAACTAAACAAATACGTAGATCTATTGTTATTATTATCAAGAGGATTCTGAGGATTAAATAATATTCAAAAATGAATCATTCAATATTTATATTTTGTATGT
>JAIPRK010002520.1:0-17970 GCA_025469195.1 Chaitophorus viminalis | reverse complement strand
GAAAGATTTTTAGGTTTTGTCGAATTGAACGAATTAAATGCTCAAGCACTGTGTGATGGCATAATATTTTTTTTAAATAATGTTGGTTTGGATATTTCAAATTGTGTAAGTCAATCATATGATGGCGTGTCAGTAATGTCCGGAGCTTTTTCTAGTGTTCAAACAAAAATAAGGGAATTTGCACATAATCCGTGTCCGTATATTCATTGTCATGCTCATAGGTTAAACCTAGTTCTAGTTTTTCTAACGAAAAATATTCAAGAAGTAGATGAAATACTTGGTTTATTAGAAGCTATTTATACATTTCAATCGGTATTTACAATTCGTCATTATGCTTTTTTAAAAGAAACCAAGCTTAAAGTACCACACCATTGTGAAACAAGGTGGGTTTCAAAACACAAGGGTATTACATTTTTTAAAAATCATTGTAATGATATTTTAAGAGTTCATAATGCATTTAGAGAAAGTACTAAAAAACAAGAAGCTGCAGAGGCAAAGGGTTTGGCCATACAGTTTGCTAAATTTGAAGTTATCATAATAATTGTGTGCTTAAAGGAAATATTAAATATCAAAAATTGCTTTTCAATTAACCTGCAATTAACTACTCTTGATATAAAACGTTGAACATTATTAATTAATACAACAAAACAACAAATATTAGAGTTACGTAATGATGAGAAGTTTTTTGAATTATATGAGCAGTCATTTGGTTATTGCTCAAAATTATAAAATACCTACGTCATCAAGTGATAATTTGTTATCAAATAGAACACGACAAAATTCAAGTGCTTCAGTCGATTATTATGTAACTATTAGCACTGGTAAAAAAATAGCTTATTCATCTAATGACATGAAAACAGACAAAAAAGAATATTTTTTAATATTTTAGATGTAATATATTTCGAAATAAACCGAAGTTTTAATATAAATGATGATATGTATGCAACTTTAGAAGCTTTAGACCAAAATTCATCAACATTTTTAGAGAGTGAAATAATTTGTAGTTATGCTGAAACATTTCCATTTTATCGATAAAATGAATTTATAACTAATTTAAAATGCCAATGTCAACTGGGAAAAACCTTATTTTTATTTGTATCTGATTTTTTTGAATTATATCAAGAAGTAAAAAAATACAAAGTTGGATTTGAAGAGTTAACAAAAATTATTGAAAATCTTTTGGTAGTTCCAGTATCTAGTGCCTCAGCAGAAAGGAGTTTCTCGACGATGAAAAAAGTAAAAACATATTTAAGATCAACGATGACAAGTAGCAGACTAAATAATTTAACTTTGCTGTCTATTGAGAGAGAAATAAGTGGAAAATTTATAGAAAATCCATCTGCTGTAATTGACGAGTTTGCATCAGTGAAAAAAAGAAAATTGGAATTTTTAATCTAAAAATATTTTAATATAGCTATATCTTTTTTATTAATTTAATTTTATATTATTAGTTTTAAAACATAAAATAAATCCATGTAATATGCCTATAATAAATGTATAACATACAGTAATCTGATACTTTTTTATTTTATAAAAATATTCATTAGTAATTCTTACATCAAAATATCGGGCCTACCCAGAAAAAAGTGTCTAGCTACGCCACTGGCGTGTAAACAATCGTCGCTTTGAATTCTTCGTTGTCCGCACGGGACATATATAATGTTATTATAACTGTACTCGAGATATATACCTAATATAATAATAATAATAATAATAATAATAATAATAATAATAATATGTATAAATATTTTGGCGCGCTCGTTTTGTGTGTCAATAGTCCACCGTGAAGTACGAGCGCCGAATAATAAATAAATAAATGATATTAAACGATCACATCGTGTATAATTACTATGCGCCAGGTCACCGTCGCCGTCACCGCCGAAACCCACTCCGCGAAGGTCTAATATTATTATCACACACACACACATATTATATATATATATATATATATATATATATATATATATATATTACATATTATACCGTTTGGACAGACGTAAATGGATACAACAAACATACGCACACATGTATTTCTGTAGTGCCTATACAGGTATTATATGAGCACGCGCACTTGCTGGTCCGCCGTCACTCGCACGCTCAGCTATAACAGTGTTAGCGTGCACCGGACTTATCGTCGTACCGCACGGTTCGTCACTGCAAGCTGTACAACACTACAATATACACCTAGGTACACACACATATACATATGTAAATAGTTGCAGTAGGAAAAGTGCGCATTCCCCGGAGCGATTTCCATACGTATTCTATATACTCTCTCACCCCTTTCGTCGCAGCTGCACCGCCATCGCCGGATCGCAATGATTTGGTCTGGCACCGTCGTCGTCTGCAACATCTGCAGCTTTTGCATTTTGGCCGCAGCGTACTCCGTCGCCTCTGGTAAGTGGTCGTCTCTAACCTATAACCTTTTATACCAAACCCACGGAATACGGATACAAGCAACAATGATAATATAAGGGCACGGATGTTGATCAACGGAAGTCGATTGCAGTATTGCCAGTATTGCACTGAAAAATATCGAAAATCGTGCTTAAAAAATTAAAAATCGTGCTAAAAATAACAACGTTTTCAGTTTTGTTACAATTTATTTAAATTGTATTTATTTTTGTCTTTCATTAATTATAAGTCATAAATGTTTAAATTAAAAAAAAAAAAAAATGATAATAAGTATTTTACTTAAAGAGCTTTTTAAAACAAATCTTAATCTAAATGACCTAAACATTATTGCCTATTGGCTATCGCCTATTGCATTGCACTTACACTATAAGTGTATACTTTGAAAATACTTTATGGAATTTTTCTAAACTATTTCAAAGGTATTTTGAAAAGTGAAATTACATGAAAATTTTATAAAATAGTATAAATTATTTTATAAACAAATAAAATCAACAGGATTGCAATTAAATTGACAAAACTCCGAAAATTACAGAAGATTGCACTTAATTTGAATTTTTACTTACTTCCAATGAATTTAAAACTTACTTAGCAATAAATTGGAGCAGTAGAAGAAAAGTAGCTAATGTAACAACATCCATGCCTTAATGATGATATTATGTTTCACACGTTTGTGGAAGGTTTTTCCCCTCGTTCGTATATAGCCATATCGCGTGTGAATATATACTCACCGTTATAGTATTCGTAATAGCTCGATTTAACAAGGCCGAGCCTTAAACTAGATAAGAAGTTAAGTTACTTTTACTTATCGATATCAATTTTATTTTAAAGTGACTTAACGAGTAAAATTGTTTTCCATGTTATTATGCAGCTACTAATCTGCATAGTTTATTTATAATTATTGTATCGTCACGTTTTGTTAATTTTTCCCTTAATTTAAATTTATGAGAATTACATCAATATATTTTGTTTGTACATGTTATTGTTTTTAATGAAAGTAATTGGAATTATAACTAGAATTATAACTGGTATTAATTGCACTATTCCTGGGTATAAATAGTGTATAATTATAATACGCTATACGCCTGTATTATTCAGTTGAAAAAGGAACTTATTTGTAAACGAGTCACATGTAACTTTTTTTTTGTTATTTAACTTTTTGTAAGAGTTACAAGTTGATAAAAAAAATACGATGCCTAAGTAATTTTATACTTAAGAATTAACTTACGTTTTTCTAAATTAACTTAATTTTGCGAGTTAAAATAAATTAGTTTGCTTGTGATCCAGGTTATATATAACCTTTGATTTCTTAATATATTTTTTTAAAACCTTGCTGTTTATATTGTTTAGTATATATATATATATAAAAAAAAATCGTATCCATCATTAGGCCGTGGTGAAATTCTCGACGGAATACTTTTGCCCGTATCGGTGATACGTTTATATTATTGTTGTGCAGATGATATTATAATATTATATACAAATGGTGCACGGCCGTTCGTGTGCCGTGCGTGTTCGGTCGCGAGATTCTTTACGAGAGTATATAGTGTTTTCGCTGGTAAATAAAATATTATTCTGTATCGCGAATGTTTAGGATTTCAATTTTTCTCCGCATTATTTGTATATCGCATGAACAAACATCATGTCATATTAACGTTTGTGCGTGCTGTAATTTGATTTTTCTCCATTCTTTTGATGCTGTGTCACACTTTTATGTCACTTCTATTTAATTAAAATCCAACAATTTTTAATAGCAGTTCTAAGAAAATGGATAAATATTAAAATATTAAATTTATTATTATGAAACATTATACGTTTGAACATATTTTTTGAATCCGTTGGAGAACTAGCACTAGCATCGTTACACCTGCAAAAAGAGATTGAATCATTTTGAATTTTGTTTTTCACTGCTAGCCTCGCAGTATTTGATAGTTATTTGATATCAAATATAACGTAAATACACGATATGTATAAATGCAATATTTATTTTGTCCTATACATCCGTATGCACGTACACCTTTCATGAAATTTGCAGCCATTTGGACTTTTTCCAATATTATATTTTTATTGTCCCGATAAGTCTTCTTGTTAATGCTGTCACGTGGACTGTCCATAAATTCCACAATATACGTGTGTTACAATAAGCATTCTTAAGATAATCATATATAACGATAATATACTACTTATTTGATTTTCTTCCGTTAAAGCTGGACGCCAAATCGTTGTAATTATGCGTACAATTAGTAATTACTCACCATCGATCTTGTGTTGTAATTGTATAATATGCAGGTACTAACTACTAATCCAATACATCAAACAGCGATGGAATATATCGTTGAATTTTTTTTAATTACATGCATTTAATAAATAAATAAATGCATGGACAATAACGCTTAGTAATTTTCTTTTCTAACGGTAAAACGTTTCTGTAAAATATTAAATCTTTTAATACGTACAAATGTACATAATACATAAATAATGTTCAAGTATGTCCAAATCTTTATTGCAAGTAATGACCATACGAGTACAAGTTTATGGGATTAATTCATTTTTAATTTCATGTTGTAGACAATATTCAACAAGTGATATTTAATGTGATTTATTTCAAACAGTCCTAGTGTAAATATAAAAGTATATTTTGTTTTTGTAAACACACTTCTGAAACGATTATATTTGTTACACAGTTTTTTTGATCGAATTATATTGTGCACAAAGTGAACACTGCTGGGCTTCGCCGTGAAACTTTATAAATACCTAAATTCTGCAGTACATTACACTAGTTAGTACAACTTATATTATTACGGTTAGTTATAAACGTGCTTAAGTATAACATTATATATAGGTATATAAATGGGTAGTAAAAATGTATTAAAATATCTTTAACCGCGGTCTATCTTTATAATTTCATTAAAGCACAAACAATATCTCGAGGTCGTACAATAATGAAATAAGGCCCGGATGAATTAATATCGTTAGTCGTATGCGCGTGTGCGGTGCATTAAAAAACGCGTATAATCGCACAGTTGGACGTAAATACGTAATGGTAATAAAAAACAAAAACAAAAAACACACATCATTGTAAAATTAATACATCTATCACTCCGTACAGAATCTAAAACATATTATTTTATACCCTGCTGAACCGAGAGGAGAAAGCGAATTTCACGATACGTATAATAAAAATTGTAATAGGCGGGTACCCGCAGATGGAACGGACATTTCCCCCCCCTCACTCGACAGCCGTACCCGTACAGTTAAATAATTGAAAAAATGAACATTTTTCAAAAACCCTATAAACACTCACCCGTTTTGACGTGAAAAAATCGGAAACGCTTAGCAGTTCATATTTCAGATATAAAAGGTTGCGTTATATTATTATTATTATCTCGTCCAAGAAGAACACCGGATTCGTTTCTTTTATTCAATACACATTGGGCTGTTTAATTTAACGTGCGTACTTACTTACTCACTTACTCACTTACTCTTTCACACACTCTCTCTCTCTCTCTCTCTCTCTCTCTCTCTCTCTATCTATCTCTCTCTCACACACATACACGTACACATACATAGGACGATCCCAGTGAAAGAAAAGAGTATGTTTTATTTCACCGGATCTTATCCTTTCCTTCAGCTATTCTGTACTCATGGGATCATCAATTTATTAATAATAACCTAGGCAAGAGGTTAGTTATATACTTATACAAGCGCTGTTCATTCCAACAAGAAGTGTGCGACGATATTTTCACTTTTTAGTTTTTACCCGCTCTTAGATTTAAATTTATCACTTTCCAAGTGTGTCCACAAGAAGTAGGTATATTAAATGACACGAAATTCCCAAAAAAATATTTTGTACCGATGTATAAAAAAATCATATACTTGATGAAATGAAATATAATTAATGAAGGTATGTGTTTAAAACGCATATATATTAAAGGATTCTGAATAAATGATTATTTGTTTCTCATTAAAATAAAATAATAATAACAAGTGTACTTTATATTGCATGAATTTCATTTTACAGTAATTATCTTTATTTTTTTATGGTGCATCGCAAAGTATAAATTGTTTTAACTAGGTATGTGTTGCCGTAATACAAAGATTAAGAGTACCTGATAATACACCTATTATAGGTATACTACAGTATAATACTAAATACTGTAGTATAGTGTTGTATACGGATTTCGGAAGTTGGAATTTTTCGCTGTTTCGTTTCACTACTTTCTAAAACTACAATCTAACCCTTAGGTTATTTTATGCCGATTTCTGGTTATGTTTTTAGAAGAGTTTTTCAAACTCAAGTGCTTGTGGGTATATTGTGATAATATGCACACAGCATATTATTATTCTCGTTGAATGAACGTGTAAAATTTTCTATTTGACAAGTGGTAATATGGTCAACAAACGAAGAACCACGTTATGCAATTCAAGCGATAAAGATTCAATACGATTGCAGGGAATTTTTTCCTTTTCGAACTGTGGCACAATCCTTTTCCTCTCTCTGCGATCATACTATGTTCACATCTTGACAACGAAAACTATACATTGCCGTGAGTAGAGCTCTCGCACGTAATTTCGTTTCACCAGCAATAAAGTATATTATTGTAATACTCAAGGGTCGAGATTATTCATATTATATCATGTATTATAATATAATTGCATTTCTCATTTGACTTTAAAGCACTAGATATACAATATTTACGTATGAAATAAATTAAATATTTAGAATTGACTTGGACGTTATGATTCGATGTTTGACCTATTGAGCGTGACGGCACAAAACATACGTACATAATATTATATAGCCTAAGTAAATATCGCTGCGCAGTGCTCTGGTAGATATAATATACAAGAGGGATTGGAATTTAAATTAAATGTTCCGTGAAAGATTATTCCACATTGAAAAATATTGTACAGACGAGACGGTTGTTGTGCGTACATTTATTATTATTATTTTTTTTTAATATAAAATATCGATTTTAAACGTGACACTAAACTTAAGTTTCCAAAGTGCCATTTATCGTTCACAATCTGTGAAAAGATAAACAAAACAAAACCATATTTGCAGCGGGGAAAACTTTAAGAAATGTCAAAATAGTTTGAAAGTCAATAATATTCGTTTATTGACAATAACCGTCGTCGATATACGCCATTGCGCGCCGTCACCTTGTCGCCTAGCTATAGTAGATATACTATCGAAATTTGAAATCAAATGCTTACCGGAAGACCACACGAATCGGAAACCGTTAAGAGTATATTATTTATGTACAGAATATAAATTTTGTGTTCACACGGCGACGAAAAGAATATTATTAATATAAACATTATCGAATCCATGACATCTTTTGCGGGGGAAAAATAGATATTTTTGTACGACGTTACAATAATATTTTATCCTGGACGGTTCTTATTATTAATAAATTATTTTGTCGATGTCAACACAGGGGTGTATTTTGTTCATCACGTTTTTCGAATGGATACGGAACGCAAATTATTCATAATTAAATGGAATGTAAATACGTCGTCGTATCGAAAAGCGATTCCAGGACGGTTTATTATTCTAAAGGCATATCGGTTTCGACTTTCGTCGCATTTGCACGCGTTATTTGAGCTCGATAATTTCCTACGAAAAAACAACGCCATCCAGGAATTGTTATAATATTCAAGTTACTTGAATACTTGAACTACGGGGGAAAAAAAAGAAAGAAAAAATTACAGTTATTTTTTCAATTGTATCGTGATGTAATATAAAATTCATTTACTGTATTTTTATTACGTGCACAACTGCACAAGAAACATTATTATATTTATCAACTAGAAACGTTGACCACAGGACTAATTAAAAAATTCAAATATCTAAATATCCTTAGTTTTAATCAATACAAATGTATTTATACGCACAATGTTAACATACTTTTAGTTTCTAATTTACCATTACGTCTTGAACTCGTCCACGTCCACAAAGATTTAAAACTATACCAACTGGATGAATCCCATTATACCAAATTATTTTTCAAACTACACACTTATACCAATCCACTAATTAAAAAACTATCCTTTGCTAAATACACATACTCAGAAAATTAAAAAAACAATAATTTGCCAGAGGTATGCATAAAAAACAAAACATATAGTAATACTAATATAATTATTCTTGTCAGGTGACACTATTGAGAGCATTCTTATACAATTATTTAAATATTATTAATTAATTTTTACCATACTTATTAATTATTCCATAATAATAAATTGTAAATTTATTTTATTTTTTTAGAACGCGAAGTGGTTTTTACCTTAAGTATTACTAGGTTTTATGTTATTCATTTTGATAAATTCTACGTTTTAATCTTACATTTTTTTACTTCAGATAATCAGTAAATTACAATTTTAAGTATAACTTTTTTACATGGAAATACAATTTAGTCGAACGGAAACGTATTATCATCTTTCTGTTTGGATAAATAAATAAAAAATAAACATGTACCGAAATACTATATATATACTACTCCATTGCTGTGTATGGGGATTAGACTGTATATAGAATGTAGAATATTACTTTGTGTGTATGGTTTATTAAATATAAATTTTGTGTAACCTGTACCTACTTATATGGAGTAAAGACTAATTTCGGCGGACACATTTCAGTTCACGTAAACGGAAACAACAATTTTTTTTTTTTTATTTATTTATTTATAAAGTTTTCCTGACAGTTGGTCATCTAAACTTAAGGCTAAAAGAATATAATATTTGACATTTTGAAAAAGGTTAACATAAAAAGATAAAATAACAAAATCAGTAAGAATTGATAAATTAGAATTTAACAATGTTTATGAGTTTAGATCTAACTATATTTTTTACAGCAGTAATCGGTATGTACAATTAAGATTCAATTAAGAATTAATAAATATGAGAAATAATAATACTTGTAATACAATAGACAATTAGCGTAGAAAGTCATGTGGACGTCCACGCTTGAGACGGCGTATATTGGAGGAGAGACACTTAGGTTGTAATATTTAGCGCTGCTAGCAGACTGTAAGTGATTGAAGAAGTTGGTTGTTAATCTCTTTATATAATCAGTTATAGATGGTAGCGGAAGTTCGTATGCAGTGCAGCATTACGTATAAACCATGGAAGGTTAGATATTTTCCTGAGGACTTTAGATTGAAATATTTGTATCTTGTGGGTTTTAGCACAATTTCTCCACAAAGCATATAAAAGTAGTGGTTGTAAAATTTGTTTGTATAGCAAAATGGAGCATTTCCAGCTTAGCGATGATTGTCGGTTTAACAAAGGATAAAGTATATTTAGTCTCTGGTAGCCTTGTTGAAGTTTAGAGGTGATGTGTGGGTTCCAAGTTAGTTTCCTGTCTAATATTACGCCGAGATATTTGATGTTAGGTGACCAGGGAATGTTGTTGCCGTACAGTTTTAAATTGCCGGGAGTTTTGGGGCGACGATTAGTGAAAAGGACTGCTGTGCTTTTTTGAGGGTTCAGTTTTATTTTCCATTTATCTCCCCATTTTTGGATGTCATTCAAGTGGTCTTGGATATTTTTTGTCACTGTTTCAACGTCTGTAGAGCTTGAATATATTGCGCTGTCGTCGGCATAAAGTGCTATTTCCGTATTAATTGATGTAGGAAAGTCCGAAACATATAGGTTAAAAGTTAACGGGGAAATTTTTGAACCTTGAGGTACACCTGCATTTATAATTTTTATTTGTGAAGTAGTGTCGTTTATTTTGACTTTAAAACAGCGAGCAGTGAGGTAGGATTTAATTAGATTGTAAATAGCATTTGGGGTGTTTAAGATTTTTAGTTTATATAAGAGTCCGTGATGCCAGACCCGATCAAAAGCTTAGGCTACATCTAAAAAGGCTGCACCTGTATGTTGTTTTTTTTCGTAACCATCGCTTCTATGTTCTGTTAGACGTAGGAGTTGTTGGGTAGTTGAGTGATTTGATTTGTGGAAAAATATTGGGCTCACATAGTTTTTGTTTGACTAGATTGTCTGAAGAGTTTTCAATTGCAGAGTTGTTTAAAGTGAAAATATTTTCAAGAGTGTGGGCAAACAGTTCACATTTTTCCGAGTTAGTATTTGGGTAAGTACCACTCGCTTTTAAAGGGGGGATTTCATTTGAGTTAGGTTTAATTAATCTTTTGGTCGCTGTCCATAGGTTTGAGTCTGCTGGGTGTATAGCACATAAGTATTTTTGATAACTGTTAATTCTATGTTCTTCTAGTTGTTTTTTAACCTCTTTCGTTAAATAATTTAATTTTTTCCGATCAAGTGGTTGTCTGTACAATTGCCAAAGTCTTCTGGTTTGGTGTTTTGATTTGATTAATTTTACAATGTTGAGGGGAAGTTGATTAGGACTATAATTTATTAGCGTATTTTTTTTTTCTGAGCATTCTTCAGCCGATTAACATATGATTTCACGTAGATGTGTTACTGCAGTGTCTGCACTATTAGTGTTTAATATATTTTTAGGGATAATTAGATTTGTTGTGATGTGTTTGAATTTTTGCCAATTTGCTTTACCGGTGATGAGTTTGCGAGTAGGAGTTGAGAACGATAAGGATGCATCTAATGTAATTTTAACAGGTAAATGGTCCGAGTCGAGTTCGAAAAGTGGTTCTTGATTAGGTTAAGTTAGGAAAAACGAAATTATTTTAATATAATTATATCTAAAATATCAGGACTTCTACTTTGATCATATGGATAGTATGTGGGTGTGTCTGGAGCTGACAGTATCGCAGGATTGCTTGCAAGGTATTTATAAAGTTCACGTCCATTAGCGTTTATGGATTTAAAATTCCAAGTTGTAATAGATATTGCGACTGCTTCGAGAGTTTGTGTAGCAGGTAGATATGTTAATTGATGTTTTATTTTGGATTTGATTATTATAGCAACACCACCTGAAGGTCGAACCGCTAGCCTATCTTTGCGATAGGTAGTATACCCATTGAATTTAATTTATCGCTATCAATTAGATGCGTTTCACCCACACATGCAGGAACAACAATTAAACTACGGGTGCCGTCAGATTTTCGGATGACAGTATGATAATGACTATATAATATTCTCGTTGTCAAAATATCGTCGCTCGCGCATAATATAATTATTGCATTACAGTGCGCCGTACGGTACGTGCGGGTTCTTGGGAAAAAGGCAAAAAAAAAGTAAATCGAACCAAAACGTGCGTGGAAATTAGTTATATTACTATTAGTCTCTGACCCCGATTAGGATTTACGGCATTCGTCCCCCGATTCCCGGGATAATTCGATTACATAATATATATATGTATATATATATAGCATAATCTACCTGTATATACGAAACCATCGGACGTAACGTAGAAGTAATGATATATTATTATTATTGTCCGATTCCTGCGGAGAGAGAGATGTCACATGGTTAAATTGTATATCGCGTTTTTCCAGTAAATTGCAAAATGTTTTCGAAACGTGTACACCTTTATTTGGGGCATGATTATAACATAGCGAGCGACCAGATGTTTAATAATGATATAGTTCCGTGCGCAGAATTATCTATTATATTACCGTGCGTATGCGCTGAATAAAATATATTATGTATCTCGATTAAACGGAAAAAATAATAATGTTTTTTTTTTTCTTTTCTAAAACCGTTTCGGAATCAAGGTTTTAAAATTGTTTATCAAAGCTTGTGCTATGTACCATCTAAACGGTCAGTCGTGTTTAATGTTCAGCTAAAAATCGTTTGATTTTTTGATTTGAAATTTTTAATTTTTAGGAAAAATAACCAAATTACATTATTACGAATTACGTGATGACGAGACGAACGGAAACAATTAATGTGCTGATGCTTTGCTTACAGCTGCAATTAGCAGTACTTAAATCGGTGTATGAAAGTATTTCGACTACAGATTGGAAAAATCATGACCACTGTATATTATAATATAGTGTAATTTTGTTTTTACGAATATTTTTTAAATGATGAAAAGAAAAAATAACAATACATATAACGCGTATTATAATGTAATTTATTCGATGTAGATCATCATTTAATTTTCGCTCTGACCAATGTATGTTGATTGTTTAAATAATTTAGTATGTTATGCACATTATCTTATAAACTTTCGGTTAACTTTTCCACGTAGTAAAATCAATCAAATTAGTATAATTGTATAAATATTATTTGAAACGTAGGCAATATCATTATTTTGTACATACGAGTATATTTATATATATTTGTATATAATATATTATTGAGTATAATATTCTTTATTAAATAAATAAACGTTAACCATATTCGTACCTTAAATCGGAAATTTTAAAAGGAATTAAAATATTATACTATATAGTTTTGTAAAACGAAAAAAAAAGACTTATTACTCATCACGATAATATTATACTAACGGTACATCACCAATGAGATCGAATGTATTTTTCTCGAAATTAATTGTTTCGTTTCTTGTTATTTCAGGTTCGTTTATTGGTAGAGGCAGAGGACTGATCCAGAACGCTTTGAACATGGGCTACCGGAACGATAATAGGACCGGCAACGATTGCGTGTACAGACGAGATTTGGACGGCTCGTGTCCCGGAGAGGATATATATTTTTATTATTATACACTCAGGTATGCGGAAGAGAAATCATTATTGATTCGATTATTAATATTATTCATGTTTTATACGCAACAATGACGGCGGCGTTTGTGTTATAATCGTTCGACGACGTACCTCACATCGATGAAACGATGATAATATTATATAATAATCGAACGCTCTCAGATACTCGCTTTTTCGAATCGTTGCCGCGCTGCGGCCACGGTTATTAAACAATATATAATATTTTGCGTCGGTTCGCTATATAAGCTGAACTTGATTGGCAAACTTGGTTTGCAAATGTTTGCGTTACACAATAAATTTTAAATATATGTTTATGGCCTGCGAGATGAGCAAGCTATATTTTATATTATCTTCTGATTATCGATCTAAATGCGTACATCCATTGTAGGAACGATGTGTAGAATGTTTCTTTTGTATTTCGTATAAATTGGTGAACATTTTAAGCCCCCGCAATAATAATTGTTTTACAAATTTATTTTTATCATGTATGAAGAATAAAAGCTATTTGTTCTTCATATGGTACAAACACTGGTCTGGGTATAAGGATTGCGGTAGTGTTGCGTAACATTACGCAGTATATGTTGGATTGGGTGGATTAATTATAAACAGTAGAAAATGTCATTAATATATTTCGAAAATTCTCCGTTTGCGAATTTAAAATGTTGTTCCAAGTTAAAGCAATTTTATAATCCGGGAGTGTCATCCAGTCAATGATAATTTTCTGACTGATTTTTTATAAGTACTATTATATTAACTTATTTTTCAACGTTTTCCTTTTTTCTAGTTTAGAATAATATTATACTTGTATATATTATGTGTGTGTGTGTGTGTGTGTGTGTGTGTGTGTATGTTATTTGGATTTGGAATTAATTGCGCAAATAGATGATTATACTCATATTTAGATTTATTTTTGTAAATAATAATTTTACAATAAAATTCTTAAGAATCTATATTTTTTATAAGTTGCGAGTGGTCGATTCCTCGGTTTTTGTGGAAGATTAGTATTTTACAAAATGTTTCTAATGCTTGAACTCTTTCTTCATGCCTATACATTGGTCAATAATTGGTCATATATTGATCATAATTGGTCAAAACGTATACATTTCTATATAGTCACAATAATTAATGATAGACATATTTTAATCCAAGATTAAATTATTATGTTTACGAATAATTATATGGTCTTAAAACAATTTTACAATAAAATTGTTATTATTATTAGTTATCAGTTGTTAACTTCACGATTTTAGGCTAAAATTACTATTTTATAAGATATTTCTAATGCTTTAACGTTTTTTTCATGCCCATAATCTGTCAGTACGTTAATCAAGTATAATATTTCATACACATATGGTTTGGAAATCATAATATGGTATGTAGAGGGAAAAAACTGTTAGGAAAACTGCTGTATTATATTCGTAGTATAAACATATTTATTTTATATGTAACTGAAATCACTGACGACACGATGAAAAACAAATATCATGTAATTATCAATGTTGTAAGAAAGGCCGTTTTCTTGCAAACAGCGTTTGCCAAATATTGAAATACCACGTAACACGCGTTCCGAACTCAATGCAATTATTGTTACGGTATATTTTTCCGGTAATTCGCACAATTGCTTGAGCAAGTAATTTCCGAATAACCGTGCTCGTCGTCTGCGAAATGTCTTTTACAAATGCATAAACCAAGAACTAACAAGCTCGTGAATCCGATAATCATGAACACGATTAAAACCGATTTGGCAACGAGGCATAGGTCATTGTCATCCGAGTAAAACCATTGGTTAACCATATCCGGACTGTCCCAATACATATTATCCGCTGCCTTTCTTTTGGGCCGATTCTGCAGTTTATTGAAACACACGTAAGGCTATTAAATATTGTCATAGTTAAAGGTACCCTGCAGTGGTGGATTTAAGAGGGGAGTCATAGAGGCCATGTCTTCCCTCCTCCAAGGCAAAATATTCTTAAATTCTCTATTTCTATTCATACACATTAGATTGAAATCTTATGATATTCAAAACTACGAACTTTTAATAATCTTATATTTCGGGGTTTGAACTTTTTTTACTAATATTATATTTTATAAATACACCTTCAATTTTTACACTAAATAATGAGTTAATACACTATTTTTACTGTATTATTTAACAGTTGCTAAATAATATTTTACTATAGTTATTATTTTAGTTTTAATACTTAAATATATATATATATATATATCTACCAAAAAATGTTGCCCCCTCCCAGGCAAAGAACTAAAGTCGCCTCTTTAGGTACCTGCCTGCGTATGCATCTGCTGCGGGAGCGTCAACCCATTGTCGGATTTACCGAAAAACTATAAGGGATGATTATTGCGCGCACAAATTTATAAGTCTAGGATTTTGTCTTTGACTATTATAAATAATATTTTATGTAATCATCCTAAGCAAACGTGATGATTCTTTTTCAATTTTGTACATTTTTTACAATTCTACTAATTACTATAGGTGATACGAACAAACGGTAATACGATTTGGTAGTTTCAATATTTGTAGGTATTGAAATTAACGATAGATTATTTATCCCGAATACGATTTTACCGACGATTGATTCTGGCCGACATTGTGGAATTGATATGGATACAATTCAGAGTTCCTGAACACATCCATTGATTCTTTTGCCGGTTTGTGGAAGAATCCGTCCATTAAACTGGTTTCTGTGGTGATCATTGATTGAACCAATGAAAAAATCGTCAAAAAGCGATACATTATATTATTCTGCATAAACATATAAGCGATAATATTGTGTAATGATGTTGCTAGAAAATAAATAATCCAAGACGTACATTTATTGTTAGTATAAATAATTCTTTGAGTTTGTTTAAATTACTGTCATTTATTGTTATTGACAATACATTATGTTTAAAATATCCTATACAGCCAAAGTTCATATTTAAAATATAAACTCATATTTAAAAATATTACAATATTAATTGCTATCATAAAACGGTTTTTAATGAAAATAATATATAATTTTCTATGATCTTAGATTTTTGACGCGCACGATCGTGAAATATACACGGAAATACACGCATGCAAAAATCGCTTTAAATGCTTCAAACAGAAATTGTAAACGGAAGAAATAACAAAAAATAAAACGCAACGAAAATGATAAAAATACTCATGATATTGGGAATGCGGGGACTTAAATTAGCTTTTAATGGCTATCAGTCAGTGGAAATAAGGGTATTCCACTGCTCCTTGAGTCAATTGGATATTATACTTACGCGCGGGAATAGTAGTAGTATTGATTGAAATAATAATATAATATAGGACGCTCTAGTTCGAAATCAAAACAGTAAATTAAAATATTATAAATATGACTCATGCATTTTAAAATTAAAAATTTAAAGTAGCGATCAGTTTATAAATGTTGCCAGCAGCCGTAGAAAGAGGGTTCTAACTTTTGCCCGTTTGTCTCTCAAAATAAAAAAAGACGAATTTTTTGCAGCGTTTATAAAGTTTTAGGACTTTTTTTAAAATCATTATTCACAAATAACCGTATCTTTGAGTTATTGCAGTTTAAAGTTTCAAACCGAATCACTGATATATACGCCGCTTGAATTATTGTTTTCAATTTGGAAGTATAGAAATCGTCGGATTTGAAAATTTATTCTAAAAGCAGCTCGGATTATATGCCTTATAGTATATAATTTATACTACATAGGTATAGTGTTGTGTTCCTGTAGAAGAACGTATTGTACCTACGTATTTTATGTATATAAATGCGTATTACATAGAAATATTGACAAATAAAGATATTAACTCTTAGAAACCGCTTGATCGTCTGTCTCCTAGTGGCAGAAACTGTATAGGGTCTTGCTATAGGTAACGTATCAGTCCTTGACGAAGTGACGAGTCATTTTTGTAGTACACTATAATATAGCGAACCATATTTTGTTCATAAATTAATATATACGATGTAATCTTCGAAATTTAACCCTTTACTCCATCACCTGGGATGGTTAAAAGCACCTTTAATTATAGAAGAAAAAACTCGAGATTTCACACGCGTTATTCAAAAAAATTAAAATGCCATGCTATTATTTTATTACACATAATTGCATTATCTACATTTCGTTATTATTTTAATAGTTAAGATGAGCGAGTGGATACTCTCGCTAATGGTATAACGCATTCACAAACAACGCGTATAATTCCATCAAGTTCCTAGTCATTGTTTTATATAACTATACTGCTACATTACTTATATTCCTTTTAAAACAAGTTTTGTTTTGTCGGAGCGCATTTTATTGTTATTTCCGCCGGACGTAAAATCGTCTAAACAAAGACAATGGGTTTCGTTACAACTTTGCTGACAATTCAAAGTGTCCACGGTATAATAATAAACTTATCACTTATTCTATCAATACGTAAAATGTATACATTTATATTTGTTCTCGTATATATGTATGTGCATATTATATAATATTATATCATACGGATGCACACGTAAAAAGTTAACGTTATGTTTTAACCCGTAGGTCAAATGATCGTTTCACGTGAAAACGTCTTACGATACACGACAGCAACAACGACGTTTATCGTACAAAAATACAACATTAAAGATATTGTTATTTTCTTCCGAGGGTTCCGAGAACCAGAACGATTGCTCCAATTGCTCCGTACGGTTCCGTAAGGTAACATGAGTGTTATGAAATATTCTAAATGCGATTTTCACTTTTGAATACTTCAACGAAGTATTGAAAAATAATTCCTTCCTAACATTTTGTGTATTTTGGGATACGTTTCATAAAGTTATCACGATTATCTAATTTTATTTTTTAGATTCTGAACGGAGTGATGGAATCTATTGATTTTACAATGATGTATGTTTTTTTTTTTTTTTTTATTTTTTTTTTTTTTTGTGTCTGAGGACACGATTTTTGGTAGTAAAAATGCTTC
>JAIPRK010002519.1:0-17982 GCA_025469195.1 Chaitophorus viminalis | reverse complement strand
AGTTTTCGGCCAGCCAATTAAATTTTATAGGTGTTTAAAAAAAAAAAAATTACAAAAATCGAAAATTTAAATTGTCTATAAATAAGTCAAAATATGTCAAAATACTTTGAAAACTTAACCACGTATAAAGAACAACAATATAAAGATTTGGTGAAAATTTCAAGTTGTTGTGGTTTTTTGTGTTTGAGTTAGAGCATTTTAAAAAAATGTAGTTTGTAAAAACGTGATTTTGCGTAAAATTTCCCGTTTTTCCGTAATTTTTTTATCGTTTTTTTCGATTTTTCAAAAAAGTATTGAAAAATTGGATTTTTGACTTGCCTAAGTATCATCTAAATTCACTTTCCTATCAGAAAAATTGCTGTTTAAGAAATTCGAAGCATTTTTACTACCAAAAATCGTGTCCTCAGACACAAAAAAAAAAAATAAAAAAATAAAAAAAATTAAAAAAAACACACATCATTGTAAATCCAATAGATTCCATCACTCCGTTCAGAATCTAAAATAATACGATGGTTAAAAATATAAAAGTTTATATATTTGCATTAGGCACGGACCGATTGTTCAAGCGTTTGTCATTTGTTTATAATCGTCGTCGTCGTCGCCGTCGTAGGTATATAGCAATAATGAAGACGTTAATCGAGATATTATTCGAAAACCTGTGATCCTGCAGAAGTTAGGTGACACGTTAAACACGCGAGTAAAGAGTATAAATTGAATATGGTATTTAAATTATCTCATAGTAGCGATTTCAGTAAAGGAATACCCAGAACCGGATTTTGGTCTAGTTCTGTAACCGGGCCTGTGCAGTGGCAAACGATAGGGGTTTGAGCTAGCAGGACCTAATTTATCAACTAGGGCAGCATACTAATTGCGAAGATCCTAAGGCGAACGAATGGAATATAGACGTTCGGTACGTATATGAACGTACACTACATACAATGTATACCTACAATCCAAACTACAGTAGTATTTATATGGCTATACGCAATACTGGACAAGTGGTATCAGAAATAAAACGCTGAATATCTTGAAGTGGGTACAGTGCGGAAAAAGAGGTACAGCGTTCCGTACGATACATATTATCCGATCGGAATGAGCTGAACAGAAGATTTCGAATTCCGACGAACAAAAAGTCGCTGAAAAATGGCTACTGGACTGCTACCTGCATGGGGAAGTTAACAATATTTTTACAAACGTCACTCGATTGTACACAAGTAGTGTATCTACGGACCTCGGACACAGCTTCCAAACTCCTAGGATACCACACGTAGAAAAATGTATTACTTTAAAACATCTTATATTATGTATACATAACCGGCAACAAGCCGCGGAAGCGAGCAACTGAACTTCCGACACGTGTCACATGATTATGTCAATTTTTCCATAATACATGGAAATGAACCTACGCACCGAACACTAATACGCACAATGTGCGCGTGGGGCGTTGTCGTTTGGTATAATATTATTATATCGTATGCGAAAACGTACATGAATCTTTGCATCGTTAACGGAATATGTAAGATAAAATATCAAAAAGAAATTGCAAATTTATTTTGCTGCGTCTATATTATAATATTATGCACGTGAACAAACCGAGTAGAAAACCGATTTTAAACGTTTCAAAAGTTTTCGGCGTCGAACAAATGCGTGTATAAATATTAATGTCGTAGCGCGTAGTATAGCGTAGTATACTATACGTCTGTACATATACGATTATGCAAAAATATCACGATCGGAGAAGGGGGAGAAAAAAATATACATATAACTCGAGCGTTCGACACGACCGACGTGACACGCGAAACTTAGACGATGTTAAGTTATCGGTGGAAACGTACAATATACAAGTCGAATTTTCAAATCAAGTATCGTAAACATTGGGATATACAAATATGGGCTGAGGTCATAAAACGTTGTATCCAATCGTCCATGCGTTTATGAGTATAATAAATTATGAGTTTTTTTTAGTTTTTTTTTTTTTTTTATCTAAAACCGTAAAGCATATTTTACAACTATTGATTGCGGAATAATTCAATGTATTGACGTTTATCTGTTTCGAACGGTATTCAATGTCACTACTAAATCAGCCGCGTAATAAACAACCCACAAAGAGGTTTAAATTTAATTAACAAATACGCACAGTACACACACACACACACAGGCAGCGATTTGTTCGGACACGATTTATTTATTATTATTATTTTTTTTTCGTCATTCCGAACGGGTAAAAACGATAATTATTTACGATTAACACCGCGTATAATATAACATATTAATGGTGTATTCAGCCTGTAGGAGTTATAGGTAGGCGTCTGCACAAGCTGAGCCGCGATTAACGAACTATATAGCTGCGGCGGTCGCGTGTACCTATACTGAGACAGTGCCTGTATATATATAGAATCGAGTGTTTATCACGGCGAGGATATATATTATGATAAAATTACCAATTCTTTTCTACTGATTGACTCGATGGACTGTGTAACTGTATAATATGTTACCTGATATGGCGTAACATTTTAAAAACCAAAAAAAACGTCACTTATGTTTTTGGTTCATTTCGTGCTCTTACTTCGGTAATATCGGCACTATAGATCTCGATATATATGTTAAGAATCATTTAGAATGCTGTGATAATACTGTTGTGGCGATTGTGAAAAAATATTGAAAGAATTGTACTTCAATAAATAATAATAATCTATAATAGGTATACGCTTTTATTTATTTTGTGTGCTTAGAGATATTTTCTCTATTACTGCCACTAGGGGTATATAATTAAACAATTCCTTGTTATGTATATTCATGCGCATACGATCCATAGTGGTGAAAAATATGTCTGAATAATATTAAGAAAACTTAGCTATAAAAAAAAGTTTGAAAATACTATACAAAATAATTACTACACCAAGTAAAAAGCCGTATTTGCCGAAACACGTTTTGCACTTTGAGAGCTTTTTTTTTTTATTTTAACGCAAAAACAGAAACCCGCATCAAAATCCAAGGCTTATTTAATTTTTAATTATTACACCATACATTATACTCTTCATAGTCTTTCGTGGTGCAACAGTATCAGTATTTATAATAATGAATAACCGTTGTCTCGGTGTACATAATATAATCATATACTCTTAAAGTCGTGTAATATATTTGAAGTTGTTTAATTTTTTTTTTCTCCTCTCCTCAAAGTGTTTTTAATTCTTATATCGCTCGGTCATAATTTATCAGTGTTCGTGACAAAACCATTGTAGTTTGGTCAAAGTCCGACGGCGGTAGCCCACGATTCACAAAAAGGGGTATCAAATTAAATAATGTACTTGCCATAACGGTGTGTACAAAAGTCTTCAGCAGATCGCTGACAACCAACGGGGGAAAACTTTATTTCAACAACAACCACAAAACCGCAACCATCTGAGGATTTTTGATTTTGACATTTACGAGCTACAGCGGTTAATACGACAAGCATAACCAATATTATTGCTATACCTACTTTACGCGATTTATTATAGAATACACATAATAATATTATTATTATTGAAAACGATGGGCACTCACGTCAGTTATTCCGATTACGATATTATTGTTATTATTATTATTATTACTGCTGTCCGTCAGTCGGTTTCATGTTTCAATAACCAATTTAGAGAAATCCTTTCTTCGATTCGGAGTGAAACGAGGAATGTACATAGGTTCTACCATGATGTGATTTTTTGGGGCCTGTGTATACGATTTTTTACTAAAAGTATAGCTCCGATCATCACAACAAATAAGATGTTTTTGATAAGAAATATGATCTAGTTGGTACTTTTAGGCAGTCAATTTTTCAATTTCTCTACGATATCTCAGTGAATTGAGGAAAACCAACGAAAAACTACAAACACGGCAAATTATATACGTTACAGTGTCACACATGCTTTATTTATTTTAAATATATTCTTGTTTGAGACATTTCAGTAGAACCATAACAGCCCAAGAGTTTCGTTATTATCGATAGTCCGATATATTGAAAATGTTAGCGACTATAATATAGTTATATAATAATACTTCTGAAAAGGTCGGGACATAATTTCAGTCATCATACCTCATTGTTTTCAACGATTTCAGTTTATAATTAATAATTATTAATAGAGATTTTAATATATACATTAATATACATAAATATTAAGAGAGATAAACTGTACACGTACCTGTTTCATTGGACTTTTTGAAAAATAGTTTTTTTTTTAAAAAACTCAAATTTATTTGATTTACAATTTTATGTGTACATATCATATGATTTATTTATATGATTGTGGGGGAGGGGGTCGGAGATGTGAACCATATAATAGTATTGTCATGTCAATCGTGCAAGTAGTTAGAATCAGATATGCGATGACGACGACGCGGGAAAAGACAAAGCACATATCATTGTATTCTGATCGCTTACAAAAAAAAAAAAACACATACACACACATACCATACACATAACGTTCAGGTGGGTTACGTTCATGGATTTTATTTAAATTATGTTAATCTCATATCACGGCTACGGCGGCGCGCGGTTGTGTTTTATCTCCCGAGCGTTTGGATCTTAAAACATTTCCGTATTTACATGCGCTTCGTAATATCGCGTGTACACCGGCTACCTTCATATGTATTTTATACGAGTACGTTATACTTGTGCATAATATTATATAGCAATGCAACGTCCCGTGAGATGGCAGTATTTTGAGAGCTTACATTCGTAATATGTACGTGTACACATTACATTTAATGTTTATTAGGTTTGTTTTCTATTTTATTTATTTGGTCTTTAATAAAAATACGTATATATTTGTTTTATTTTATATGTAAAGCGAGTTTCAGTATACATGTATACATGTATTACGTACCGGTCATGCGAACTGCTCTTTTTTCCCAGTACTCATTGATGTGTAATTCAAAACATGTGTTCCCTCCAACGCACGGATCAGTGGAATAAGTAAAGTAAACAACAGTATTATATTAAATGACAAATGTATATTTGTCGCAGAGTTTTGAAAAAAAAAATATGATCGGTCAAGAGGAGATTGTATTTTTTATATCCATCGAATCATATTATAAATATTATTTTCGATTATGTTTTATGCATTTAATTGCTTTCATAAAATCGATTTTTGCCATTACACTACACCCGCCTGGTGTATATATACCACTATATATGGTCTATAGGGCTCAAGTTGAAATCAACCCAATGAAAATGCATAGTAAATATATTACAGTCTATAAAATTTTCCGTTTTTATAGTATGGTTATTGAATTTAGATGAAAATTCTTGTTCGGCATTACATTAATATTATATATATATATATTTTTTTTTTTATATATAAATTAATAAGCTCACTCAAGCTGATTGTTGACTTATATTTGAGCGCAGTTTATGTTTAGATTTTTATTTTGAGAAAATGTGACAGTATAATATAAGATCGTTGATTGTCACACACTGCAATCTCCATGGTACAGATTGTCTGAAATTTGCTACCGTTAACTTCTGGAAGTCATTTTGATGTCGCAGTCTATGCGTTAATGGATACGTTGTCTTTTGTTAACCAGGGCGCACAAGTCATAACTTGGAGTCATAAGACTGCAGACGTCCGATGATGGTCACATGGTCATACGTAGATAAGATTTGACGGCAATACAGTTCAAAGGAGGCTGGTCCGGTGGTAAGATCACGTGGGGCGCTAACGAGTATTTCTACGCCACTGCGTAGTAAAATCAAACATAAGTCGACCAGTGAAAAATAGGAACGTATAATATAAAAACAAAATTAAAAGTGTTTGAACAATATTGTTTTCTTATGGAATTTAAACAATTTGATTGGCTTAAAAGTCATGAATGATATGCATCTACTGCAGAGGCAATATAGAAATCGCTAAAATCCGGTCTGTGTGTATAATTAGCACCAAGCCGAGAAATAACTGTGAATAAATATAATATTATAAGGTATAAATAATAAATAAATGCAATTACAAACAATAACGGACAGTTTCGAGAAAAGAAATCGGGAGAAGCAAAAACGTTGGAACCATATACAGTGAGTTTGTGAACAATATATTTTGTATAATATAATATATATGCAGTTCATGATATGAATAATTATTATGTTTTTTTTTTTTTTTTGTTTTACAAAAGTGTAAAAACACGTAATATGAACTCTACTCAACGCTGTTATCCACCCATCCGGTCTGGTCGAATGAAACGCGAGTGCACCATAGCCCTTAGAGCGACATTCTTAGCCCGCGGTGCACTGAGTTCTTCATCATACGCTGCCGTCATCACCACCACCACTATCACCATGTTTAACACGATGATGATAATGATGATTATGATGATGATGATAATGATGCTATACTGCCGTTGTCGGGGCCGGGTGGTCGTCTGACCGATATTAGTTTTCGCGAAAACTCGCGTTTGCCGGACATAATATTAACACTCGTGCAATGGTTATGCGGCTGCAGAACGGACCTTTTGTGTTTTTAAAAGGCGATTCCGCTTAACGGGTACGCCACACTGCACGTACTCGCACGCACCGGGACCTACGTACCACCACCGCCGGGGGTCGGTCGGTCGGTCCGCTGCGGAATTAAAGATAATGGCACGTAATAAGCTCTGAAAGGATTCAATTAAGAGACAGGACGCGGCGGCAGTCCATTAGCAACGGGAGCGCGGCGAATATACGTTGATAGACGCGTCGGGCTTAATATTAATAAAAACGGACCGGGGGATGACTGTGCGACAGAGGCGTGGGAGGTGGTTGAAAAAAAAACTAATAATAATAATAATAGTGATACGAATGGAATAGTGGTGGCGCACGTGGTTAGACGACCACGACCCAGTTCGAATGTAATATTAATAATAATAATAATAATAATAATAATAATAATAATAATAATAATAATAATAATAATAATAATACTAATATATTATTATTATTTTATTATATTATGTACATCACGCCCATCATGGTATCCCCGGGTTAAGTGCATCGGTTCTCTCAGCTAGCTCTCTCGCCGGGGGTACAGCCCAGTGACGGACGGGCTGTATAAACGACAATAATAATTATAATTGGCAATGGCCCCGCTGAGTGACGAGTGGTCGACCGTTACGCCGAACGCATTTTTACGCGATCACGTATATTATATAAAAGGACTCTGTTTTTCTTATCCCGCTGAGCAACCGTCCTGCGATTATATTACATTCGGTAATACTTACGCGTAGACGTGCTTTCGAGAAGTTATGTAGGTATATGATTATAATTTTCCTAAAGAGGAGAGGTTCATGTAATTTAGTGGTCTTATTGGCGATAATGTGATATGGTGATTATGTTATAATTCGGCGTTGTGCGTATATAGTATATACCCACGTCATCCCATCATTCAAAAGACGTATCTAAACGTATTTAGAAAGAATTTGGTAACTCGTAATTGATATACCATATATGAGGTGAATAAACCTAAACAAATAATAATTATTTACATTTTGGTACCTTTATTTTAATTCTGTGTAGTATGAATATATATCAATATCTTACCATCGACAATCGTAATGTAAATTTATATATTAGTGTCGAAAAACCGGATGGATGGACGAGCTAAAGATTTTCAAAGTTTTTACTGAAAAACTTATAACTTTAAAAAAACAATACGGTTTCAGTGGCGTTGAAAACGTTAACTCTTTCATCCGAACACCGAATAAAATTCTAAATGACATAGCGCCCAAAGTGTAAAAATTTCATATATTTTATCATTTACGCAAAAATTTGTTACGCATAAGCGCCACAGGAGCAAAAATTATAAATCATTTATATGAGCCAAAATTAATATTTTACATGTACACATAAGCATTTAAAATTATTTAAAAATGTCAATAACTGATAAAGTGTAAAATACATAAATTAATGAAAATAATTTAATATTGTTATATTGTTATTGCAATACATTTGTTGATTTTTTAATCCAACATTTTCACATATTCTAAACGACTTATTTCACCATCCTGATATTCCATTGTACAATTATATCTTCATACATGTTTCGCTGTGTAATTTTAATAACACATCAATAATTATATGAACGGAATGAGCTACATAAAGATAAAATTGATCTCATTATCTGGAATTTCAGTCCACATTTCAAAAAGGAATATTCTAGGATTAATGTATGTTTTTAAAATGTAATCAGTAAATTTTGAAATTGTTTGATCTTTATGTGTGATGGATATTAAATCCACAAAAGTATCAGATAATTTTTCTACGAAAGAAACACCAAAGCAAAAAACAGACTTCAGCCAAACCACTATTTCAGAGTTCTTCATGTATTTATTTCAAAGACTCAAGATTTTAATTTTCCGGAATCACGGTTACCCTAAATGAAATGAAACATTTTATTTTTGCTAATTCTTCGCCTTCATTCGAAACCGGTGTGGAAATTCTTAAAACAATACGTCAGAATTTAAATATAATTTATAGTTAGGTAGTACAACAGAAACAAAGATTCCTGTTATCATTTAGATTAACGATAATCTACTTCTGACGAAAGTGTTACAGCTGGTCTAGTTTAATAATTTCATAGATTTTCTACCAAAAATATAATATATAATATGGAAAATTAAATGCGGTCTAAAATCAATTTAATGAGAACCGTTGTTGCAACCGAAGAAAACATAATGCAGTGAAACATTGTATGAAATGTATACAAAAAACGTTAATGTCCTATTAAACGGCGAACCCTTCCAACGTATACACATTGCGGATAGTATCGTTGGTGAACTACGAGAAATAATGTATTTATGGGTATTTTTAGGTTTTTTTTTTTTTTTTAACTCGATTTTGCGTAAGAGGCTATTTTCTAGGGGAAGTGACTTATCGTCGTCATTGTGCGTGCACACCGATTGTCGTAAAATTCACGGACGAGACCTTTTCCCGGACCATCGTTTGTTTTTATATTATTATTATTGTACGTATATATACTTTTCTACGCTGCCGTTAAACGTACACACACTGGTGGTATTCGACGAATACAATCGCATGCTGCCGGTATAAGTAGGTAGATATAGGAGAAGTAAAGGTAAAGTACGGCGTTATTTTATACGAGTAGTTTTTTTCATTTACGGGAAATTTTCACCCCCGAAATAAAAAGGTGCCCTCAAAAATAACAGCGCGCCCGACGATTCCCATGTAGCGTACACGTCCTTTGAACACTGCCAGTCACTGTTTAACTGTATATAATACACGTGTGTACGTGTATGTGCATGTGTGAGTCAAGTGAGTGTGTGTAAATTCATGTGTGTGTATATGTGAGTATGTGTGTGCATGTGTATACGTAAGTGTATGTGTGTGTGTGTGTGTGTGTGTGTACATGTACATATGTTAGCATGTTTGAGTCAGTGAGTGTGTATATAACAGAGCGCATATGTGTGTATGTGTGTGCGGGTGTGTGCGTAAATACATAACGGGTGACCGTTTGAAGAGACGACGTACAAGCAAATCGTCCTGCGAACGTATAACCGATAGCGTTATACCTGCTGCACGCACGATAAGGGAGTGGACCGAGCACGATACTATACGTGTATAGTATATCGTACTATACACGACGACGACTACTGCTACTAGACACTATATTACTATACGTTGACTTCTACATCTGTACACACCAACAAGCCGTGGCGCCGCGGGTGAATATCCTTTTTCTTCCTTTTCCCACCCCCTTTGTCGCGCACACCCGCGCCACCGTCCGTTTAATCCAATATTGTTATCGCTAATCAATACGTCCCCGTCGCAGCCCGTGGAACTCTTTTCCGCGAAAACGCCAACCGTTTATAATAATAATATTATATATATATATATATTTATATATATATATATATATATGTATTGGTGAACGAATACAATACTACGCGTGCAGTGCTCTTCTCGGGAACACGCATGTAGAGTTAGTGTATATACTACGAATGCAATAGACTAATAGAGTAAAATTATTCATGTCATCATATTATTATTATTATTATTATTATTATTATTATTATTATTATTATTATTATTATTATTATTATTACACTCGATATGTAGATACCCTTGAACAACATAAAATTGTTTGAGTATGCATTTACGTTTATTTTCTAAAAGTACGCTCCATCCTCGTCAATAAGAGATTAATTCCTCAGTGGTGAGATGGTTGGCCGTGTAACCTTTTTGTTTGATTTATATTATATTATCATACTTGTTTTGCATAATGATTTAGTGCAATAAAAATTATTATTACCATTATTAAATAGATTTAACATTTATGGTTAGATAATATAGTTATGTTATATGGATACATTATAATTTAAGATTATACTACTATACAGGGCTTACAATTTGAGAGTACCTACTAAGTATACATTGATGGATATTAGTAATTTTTTTTCATTATATAATCATCAAACAGACATATAGACTTCTATACGCATGTAAAATTTTTAGCGGTTTAGCGATAATTATCTGATATAGATACTAGTTATCATCTTAATTATGAGTTTGATTTGCTAACGATATTCGTAATTTCGATATCCCAATATGTATTTTATGAGCTAATTTATTATGTTAAATATTTTTACTATTGTTAAATATTTTCGGTTGGACACGACACGTGACAGTAATGAAATCGGTAAAAACCATATAATTATAGACTTATTTTTTGCTGTTTATTTGATATACATGTATGATATATATTAAAAAAGTTTGTTTCATTCAACAGTCATAAGTCATCTCAACACAAGTTTATTTATTAAAAATTTAATATAGCTATTAGTTAATTAGAATGACGACGAATTTTTGTGTTACTAAAAGTATCTGATAAATAGTTTAAAGATATTTTATTACCTTTAATCGTGATATCAGTACTCGAAATCATGACAATTCAGTTCTATGATATTATAAGCTTATACGTATACAATTGAAAAATGCAAAGTGGTGCACGAAGTTTGCCCGAAAATTCCAAAACTTTTCTCAAACACTTCAATTGTAAATTAGTTTTGACAAAATCCATCTAATTTACAAACACGACTCAAAGCAAACGTAGCCTCGAGCTGTTTTGTAAATCTTCATGAATAAAGTACAACGGCATTTGAAATGAGTAAATACTACTTGATAGTAATAATAATATAGCCGTTGGAGTACTTGTATTATACTCGTATATACATTTATATAGGTATAGTTAAGCTCAAGTGGGATCAATGCCATTAAAACAGCGCAGACATATACGGCAATCTTCGTTATTATTTATTATATGTAAATACGTACTAATACACCGTTTAATTTATACTCGTATATTTGGCAATTTCAAAATTGACGTGTAAATAAACTTACAGCCGCGTGTGGATTATGAGTGCGTTTGCGGAACGCCTATATAACCTATTATAATAATACGCAAACATTTTGTACGCACGTATTGTGTAATAAGGCAAGCGATTATTTATTTTCCTTATAAATATGGGCGGTACATAAAATCTTAATAAACGATTGTTATCAATAGCGTGACTTAAAAACAATTCTGGAGAGGGGGAGGGAGAACATTTTTTTTTTTTGACCGTAAAGTTTAAAAATACAGTGGGTGACTCCTGGGCTGAGCTAAGTAAATTTCAGAACCACCTGCATCTTATTTATTTTGTATAGGACTGAAACATTTGTATAGCATAATGGACACATGTCTTACATTTTAAGTGAAAACAGATTTGATTTGTTTTATTTACATTAAAAATTTAAGACATAAAACTGGGCATCAAGTCAACACATTGCGCTCCCCTCCATCATATTATGCCCATATGATTGGTGTGGTAACGTCGAATTATCGGTGAATACCATTGAAACCCTTAGGCAATAAGACGAAACCATTAACTCGGTAACCTATTGTGGTATATATATGACATAATACGGGCGTACCACACGCACGGATATGTAACATGCGGTGTTCATGGTCATCCAGTACGCAGATCATCAATTTTTTTTTTACTTCACCCTTTCCGCTTATTTATAGTTGATTTTGGAGGCTTATGAAGATGCGACGGAGGGGCTGATGGCCCTGAGGTACGGAACAACAACAACGATATAAGGGTGGTCGGCGGAATATTGTAGGAAACGTTGGCACGGTCGGCGATAGGGTTGAAAGTCAGACACACTTAAATACCGAGATTAAATTCGATTGGTACACAACAAGTCTTGCGCGCGCGTGTGTGTTCAAATAATTAAAACTATATACGCACGCGGACTGATCGGTTTAATGTTGCGGATTGTTTGCACGCGGCGGCTGCGAGATGGTGGACGAGAGAACCGTGTGCGTATGTGTGTGGCGCGGGGTGATGTGTGTGCGTGTGTGCGCGCGAGAGAGAAGAGATAAACGTGTATAAATAGAATGAGGGGAAAGGGCAAGGGGATGGGTGGGAGGGAGCGGTGGGGTGAGACGAAGAGTAAAGAGACACGTGGGGCGGCGGCGGTAGTGAGAAAAGAGCCGGGGCGAAGGCGAAGGGAAACAAATGGGTTTGAGTTATTGGAGAGAACGGCGGCGGTGGCGGCAGCAGCCGGGCGGGACGTTTCGTAAACGCGCAGTTGACTCATAAGATAATGCCAATAAATTTAATGATAAACCTTATTTAAGGGGACAGTTTCGCTTCCATTACAAACAAACGCCCTTACGTGCCACCAGCCGCCCGAAAGCAATAACCAAATACGGTTTATACGCTCGCGTTGTCCTTCTCACCTCGCGCCCTAGTCTTCACGACCATTGCCACCCCTCCCTACCCTCACCAATCATTCCCCGACCATCCATCCGCTCCTCGACAACTTACACACACACACCCACACACACACACACACACGTACACACGCACGCGCACATTCGCACACCCTCCGCTCGTCGTCATCTCTTCATCGTTTTCCAAGTCTGTCTGCGGGCGCAGGAGAGAGGTTATCCTCCATAAAATTGACCGTTTCATTATAAACGTGACCTGATTGTAACCGCCTTGTACCCGAAGGGAAATCCATACACGTTGCAGGACGGAAAAGTATAGAGTAAAGAAGAGAGAAAAAATGAAAAAAAAAAAAAAAAATGAAAATATCACCCAAGATAGGTACTTCATAATCGAATTTACCAGTATTGCCTGTATATTTCACCCTCGTACCGCAAGATCAGTCCGTCGCGTGTATTATAATAAACACCTGTGTTTACATTATTACACACCGCGTTCGGATCGGACTTAGATCGTGTATAGTGTTACGCAGTGTTTATATACAAAATCGTAATATGTGGAAAAAAGAGCGAAATAAATAAAACGTACCTACGAATTTCGGATCCCTTACAAAGTAGTTTTGCACGTATAATAATAATAATATACTCGAACGGAAACACTCCGAAGATTATTTCGGTTGGTTGGCCAATAGCTGCATATGAGCGAGTGAGTGTGTGTGTTCCTGTTTTTTGTTGTGAGACGATTTTGTATTTGTCTCTGCTAAAGACGTTCAGTCGAATAGATATATACATCATGATATTATGACTCCATATGTTGTACAGGTAAAAAGGAATGAGTGTACAGAGACACTGTTTTGAGAAAACGCAAAAACTGCGTATATTTAAAAGTTAAAATTATACCCTCGATATTTTTGGTATTTGTTCTTCAATTGGTTCTTTAACCATGCATTTTCATGAAACACTCGAAATACTCGATCATCTTTGGATTACCATTATATTACCTTGTACATTTTTTATTTTGACAGTTCTTTCGCGTATGATTTATTTATTCTTTTGGGCATTCATTTTTTAACATACAACTATATTATGACACTCACTATATTATTAATACTACTTGTAAAAGATACAATATAATATTATGTGAATAAGTCATGACGAGTAAATATATGGAAAGTAATATATTATGTTGTGTTATTATCGCAACTATTTGCACAATGGCTGCATTAATTCTGTTTTATTTTTCATGATTTTAATGAAAAAATGACACGAAAATAATTGATTTGGTTTTTAATGCCAATCGATATAGATTATAGTAAAAATAACCAACAAGGATATGAAAAAATCAAACAAAAAGATAATATATTTACGCTCGTTTTACTCGGCCAACGTCTGTTAATATACGCGCGAGCCTGGGTCACATATCAACGGAATCGTAATACATCGACACCGACACGGGTCTCTAATTTTACTCTGAGCGTCAATCATCGTACGATGACATATACTATATAGCCAGTTAATATTGATAGCAATCTTTACAGTTATGGTTTAAAAACTCTATACACGCGTATGCACGGACGAATCAAAAATCGTATTTCATATTATAACACGCATACTATCACAGCGGAGCATAATAATATTTTGTTTTTATACAGACGGAAGAAACGTATATCTACAATGTGCTAACGTGTTGATTTAACACGGTCGCAGTCTAATTTGGGGTGGTATTCAATAACGATGGTGTGTGAGGGAGAGGTGGTGATGTTAATATAAATGGCTTGAAATCAAGTACGCGCCGCCACAGTGCGATCAATGAACTTGAGCGCGACGTGTAGCGCAAACTTATTTTTCCAGGGAAATAAAATGTAACAAGTCCAGCGTGATTCGGGGCGGAAACCGATGGCGAGCGAAATGAAATTTAATATTGTATACGTACCATACAATGATATTGATTCTACTTAATGCCATTCTCGTGAAAATCACATCCCATATTCGCCACAATGTTATCATTCCGTTTTTGTGAAACTATATTGTGATTTATGTTTGATCTGAATAATTTTACGTGATATAATAATTTACAAACGATTATCATATCACGGCTATCCAATTCTCGAACGAATGATGCTAAAACGAATGTACAAAAATCATATTTTACGTTTACTAATATTTTTAAAACGAACGCAATATCATATGGATGTCTTATAGAAAGTATATTATATAGTATACAATACTTATAAATCATAATATATAATATTATGTTGGGGATTTTCTCGAATAAGCTTTGAATTTGGTTTTTCGGATATTAAAGAATAGAAAAAAAAATGAAACGTATTTGATTACTAATAATTGTAGTTCAATTATACCTAAACATATAATGTTTAACAATGAATATTAGTTATGAAAAATATTTAGATAAGGGAACAACAATTTATAAAACAATATATGATAAAAATAGTGTATCGAAATCTCTACAATATAATAATAATAATAATAATAATAATAATAATAATAATAATAATAATAATAATAATAATAATAATAATAATAATAATAATAATAATAATAATAATTATAATAATAATAATAATAATAATTATTATTATTCTACTGAACTGTTTTTTATGATCTGTTAGATGATTTATCATGTTATTATATAGTTAAACGTTATAATTTCAAACTTAATAAAATCATTTTCGTGATCAATTTATTTATATATTATTGAATTAATTATCAAATAAATCTACATTAAGTTTATTAATTAATTGAGTTTCAATGCAAATTAATATTCAGAAAAAATTTGTTTAGTTAATTAAAATAAAATATATTTCTTTCTACTTAGTGACTCATTAAAATATGAATCATAATATTTTATTTTTTGAAAATATGTGTTATATTTTCTTTTAAGAAATATTTAATCGTTGAAACCTAATATTAAGTGCTATATATTTATCTATTCATACTTATTTAAATTCCGATCAAATGTGTCATACCTGTTGTTAGTAAATAATTTAAATTTTAATAACATTTCATTTCGCGTACGTGTACGACTATACTAAAAAAAATTTTTTTTAAATTTCATTTTAAATTCTGAGCTTGTAGTATTACTTAACTTTATTTTATTTATTCGTAAAAAATTTTTTGGAAGTGAATGTGTATCTATTCCAAAACAGTTTCATTTTTAAACATTAAAAACCAGAAATTAAAATAATATTTTTTTTAAGTAAGATAATTTTTATTTTCTTCGTAATTTTTCCAATTTAGATAAAACATTATAAATGTAATCATTTTAAATATGAAATATTGTATTTAATGACTTGTAAATTTAGTTCTTGGTTAAACTTAAGTTATTTTGCCTTTAAATCTAGATGTTTTAGTCATATTTATAAAAAAATTAAATTTACATTTTCAAGTTTGTTATTTGTTGTTTTTTGTGTTTATTCTTTAATATTTTATTATTTAGGACTTGGATTACAAATTAATTATTATTGTCGATTACTATTTATTATTATTATTTTGTCATGTGATGCATTTGAAACTAAGTTTTAGTAGTATAGGTTTTCTATATGGTAACAATAAAGACTAACACCCGACAGTAATAGCATACCGATATAACCTCATAGAGAATATTATTTAATTTCTGTATCATACAATTTAGAACATGTTCAAACTAAAAATCTTATGTTTTTATAATTATTTTATATAATTGATACTCAAATTTTATTTAAAATAAGTGTACGTTTAATTTTAGTTTTATGTATTTCCATTTGAATCAATTCAGAATAATGATATAAATATTTAAAAAGATTTGTTCAAAAATATGGTGTAAAAATAAATTATAAAATATAACCGCCAAAAATCAAAATGGATTTTACATTTTCTGAAATAATTATTAATTGGAATTAATATGAGAAAAAAAATGTTTTCAGAACTGTATTAAAATATTAAAATATTTTACTGCACGAACTTTAATTTCGACGTTAGCATTTTTCAGTTTTAATTATTCTACAAAAGTAAATAAAGTAAAACAGGTTGAGGTTTTAATTGCGATTGTCATAATTTACCTTTTTACGTATTTTATATACAGCTGATGGCATAGTACAAAATGGAACAGAATGGAAAAAACAATTTAAAATTACAGTTGAAGCTTTGAAAGTGGTTTGAAGTTCGTAATCGCCATAGAGAAACACACGTGTGCATTTTGTCCCCGTATGCTTTTAAAGAACGGAATCCTTTCAAAATATTTAGTATTTAGTGTTTGAACTGAAATGAAATCAACAAAGGTTGCGCCAACAACTAATTAACATTAGATTTGAGTGTTGCACAACAGTCGTGTTTGTCCAAATTGAAAGCGTTTTTCCGAAAAACCTTTTACCCGATTGTTTTGACGACGATACCGAAGTGAAAGAGAGGTTCACGATCGGACTGCGGATGCTCAGGTTGCTCAGGTGAGACGTAGACAGACATAGACGGTTAAACTTTGGTCCTATTCAACTGCTTATCGTCGAAACCTTTTATTGTTCGACGTGCGTATCGTTTTAAAACCAATCACCAGTATGGACTATAATATGATAACATTAAAGAAATAGCAGGTTCGGTGTGTGCTGCAGTTATCCGGTAAATTATTGTTATACATATCACATCGGAAATTATTGTTAAGTTGGTGTACAAACCGGCCTTAATTTGACAAGGGGAAAAACAGAGGCAATCGTCTCAGGGTGATGATTTTAAAGTGATTCGATGGTTGGGGGATGGCAAATTTCCAGAAAAGATATAATTAAATACTATTAAATTAATAACGAAGTTTGTATGAAATTATAAAAATAATACTATATAATGAATAATTATTGCCGTATTACATAATTCATGTTATCGCAATAATATTATCAATATTATTGAGTGTTATGTCTACACTTTAAGAATAATGGAATGTATATGTATATGTATATGTAATACTTAGAGCGCGGATTTTTATGCAATAAAAAGTATCAAAATATGCCATATAATATGCAGTAAAAATCATGAAAATATTTAAAAATATGCAAGAATTTTTTATTACTTATAATGCAGTATATGAGCTGATCACAGCAAAGAGCTATGAAATATAATAATAATAATAATAATAATAATAATAATAATAATAATAATAATAATAATAATAATAATAATAATAATAATAATAATAATAATAATAATAATGATAATGATAATAATGATAATAATAATAATAATAATAATAATAATAATAATAATA
>JAIPRK010002518.1:0-17995 GCA_025469195.1 Chaitophorus viminalis | reverse complement strand
ATGATAGTATAGGTACTTATATAGTCATATAGTTATTTGAAATTGTACTTTAAATATACCTTTACTTTATATTTATTCAAATAATTTAAAAATAGTTAAACATTTAAATACTGATAATATTATCAATGATCCATATTTATCTTATTTAAATCTTTTAAATTTAATCTTTTCTTCTTTTTGTTTAAAATTATTATAATATTTAACTATAAAATTTATATTATTCTTACTCTTAATTTGTTCAATCCAATAGTAGAAACAAAATCATTCTCTTCAATGAAATCTTCTAAACTCTTTTTTTGGGCAACCATAGTTGTTATCATAATATTCTTCTTTGATAACTTTTTCTCCATGCGTTGTAATTTTTTGTTTTTGCTTTTTGGCAGATTTGGATTAGCTCCCTCACCTATAATATATTTATTTATTTTTTGATCATTAATTTGCTAACTAATTATTGTACCTGGCTTAACTTTTTTTGTTTTTCTTATAGTATTACCTCCTATAACATAAAATGTAGTAAATTTATTGGTTTTTTTCATATCAACAATATTTTATGATATTGTGTGTTTTTATATAAAATTTACTTCTATTAGTAACTTGTACATTACTATTCTGAGGAACTGATTGTTCAACATATAACTGGTCAGTGTTAATAGTTTGTAGTGTATCATCTTGATTATGTTTATCTACAATAAAAATATAATAAATTATAAAATATTTATTTATACATTTCATTAAGAAGATATAAAATATGCCCTATGTTTTATTCAAAGAAAAAATGTTTGGATTCTTCTTTGGTATATGCATATTTGTTCAATCTGATTAAAAGAAAAACTTTTTGTGTTAAAATATACAAATAACTAATATTTGTTTATGTTTTACAAATAATTTGAATTAAAAATTTTATAAAAATTACCTACCATGCAATTTATAATTCATAAATAACTGTTCTTTTGTTTTTTCAGTATCACAAATATTTGTATGACATTCTCTATTTCTTATAAATCTTGTTATTTTTTTAATAACCTTTTTCTGAGACTTAGATATTTTAAATTCTATAGCATCGCACCTATTGAACAAAAATATAAGGATTTTTAATTACAATTATATATCGATTCTCAATGATATATTTATGTATTATTTATTTTATTTACAAATATTTAATGTAAATATTCATATTTATTAGATATTTTAATATCATAACATTTTCATAATGAAATAATAGGTACCGTATTGTATATAAAGGACAACAAGATTTATTCATTGATGATTTATAACAATATTTGCCACTACGTCTCCATCCACGATCAATCATATCTTGATATACTTGTGCTGTAAGACTAGTAGTAGACATTCCTAAAAATCAAAATCAGGTTATTCACAAAAGCTTTTATTACATGATTAGTAAATAGGACATTTTAAAAATTTTACTCTTACCATAATTGTAAGTAGGATTGTTTTGCTTGCAGTAATCACAGAATAATTTTTTACGAAGCCCTTTATAGAATATTACATTTATTTCATTATGATTTGACATTGAAAATGATTGTCTATAGAATTAGGTTCTTGTTAATATTCTCATCAATAAGTTTATCATATAAGTAGTATAAAATAACAGTTAAGAATCAAAATTGCCTACCTACCAAAACTAACCGAAACAACATACATAAAATAATGGGTTTACAATAATATGTTATAGAAATCAGCTTTTATTTAAAACATTAGAATTAACAATAAAATATATTACCTAACTGAAGTGGTATAATTAATAGTCAATATACCTACTATGTTTTGGTGAAATGTGGTTTTTACTAACTAAATGTTATAGGGTGAAACTAACAAAACACTTGAAATGAAATTAACTTGAACTTAGTCATGAGTAAAATTATCTTATGTTGTTAGACACTAACACTAGTAATTGTTACTTCGTTACTCCCTTAATATAGACATTCAAGAGTTGTTGAGAACTGGGAGTCTGGGAGAATGTTCAATGAAAAAGAATGAACAAATTGTACAAGCCGGTCATTTAATTACTTTCGTGTATTGATACCACGATTTAGAGAAGATAAGGTATAACCACTTTCGTATCTATCAATGTAACAATATTGATCCAAAAAATTACGGCAGTTTGTTCGTTCAAATTTTGACACCAGACTTCGCCACCATTCGCCCGGAGGCCGTTATGGATTCAAATAAAATCTCTAATAACCTACTACCACTAGTAAATAGTAGGTACATATATACAAATAATAAAAAAAATCTTTATCCTTAATCCTTATATTATAATTATTATTATTATTATTATTATAATTAGGGATATTAATTTAAAAAATGTGAAACTTATAAGACAGGTGATATAGAATGATGGGTTAATTGCTGTATTTGCGTTTTAATACATAGTTAAGTTTTCGATGACAATTCTGAGTGAAGTAGGTCGGGAGTATCATTTTCAATTTTTAAAGATGGTTGGTATAGAAATATCATATACAGAACATTTCAAGAAGATAGTTGGCTTTTAAGTTTTATAAGTTTCGTTTTATAAATACCTACTGTCAAAAGTCTAACTTTTTTCAATACTTTTTAAAAGCCTCGAATAACACGATAAAAATATTACGAAAAAACTGGAAAATTTACGCAAACCCACGTTTTGATAAATTTAATTTTTTTTAAATGTTCTAACTCTAAAAATGTTTCTAAATAAAAAACACAAACACTTCACCAAATGTTTTTATAAACGCTTTTTATACATGTTTTTCTATGTATTTTGACTTTTTTTGACTAATTCCTAAACAATTTAAGTTTTCAATTTTTCTAATATTTTTTTTTGAAATATCTATAAAAATGTTGGCTGGTTAAAAACTCTTGGTTAAAAAGTCGCAATGATTTGCATGTTATTTTGTAGCTAAAAAATAAAATATTCATAAAATTTGTCCTATTTATACTTAAAGTTCAACATTTTAACATAAGGTTATCCGTAAGTTAGTCTTCAAATTTCTATATAAAAATATCTAGCGAACTTTAAGAAAATATTTTTGTGACCGTTTGAAATTACAAAAAATAACGATCTCAAATTTTTATTCAAAAAGTAATAATCACAGAAACTAGAAACTTTTACCAGTTGTTTAGATTTGTATTTTCTATTAGATATTTTTTTTTAAAAATATACTGATTTTTAAGCTACTAGTAGGCATTTGAAATATGTAATTTTTACATTTTTTTTTTTTGATAAAAAAATTTGGCCGGGTCAAAATACTTGAAATTTCTAAAGAGGATTCCACAGAAGATGTTATTAGTGCTATATCAAAATTATTCAAATCCATTGGCACAATAATTTTTATAAGCGTTTGAAAAGCAAATATTGGCATAATATTTCATATTAATTATATCATAATATATTATGTAATATACCTATTTTGGACTAACATATCATCTCCGTTCATAATCGTCATTCGTATAAAATGATACCTATCATTGCATTCAAATTTAACAAATTCATTGTAATGAACTTTCCTATGCATGAAGTCTATTCCACCACCTACTGTACATCAAAGCGAGGGACATCCGGTTATTTTTTTTGGAATCTTTCGTTTATATTTCTCTATTTTTTTGAAATCAGCTGAGGATTCAAAAAATAAACTCTTTCATAGTACTAACTCGACAAGGTTTTCTAAAGAAAATCTTGCTTAATTAGATGATCAGAATAAGCCATGGTTAAATTCAAATTCGTGTACGCAGACCGTTTCACTAAGAATCTAAGTCTTACAGTTGTACAGTTTATAATTGTTATAGTTCATGCTCTGTGAATTCGTCAATACAAATACAGATACGTTTTAAAAATTATCATCGGAGTACAACCTAATTCATTGGAGTGCGTATAGATGTAATTTGCTCTTATATGAAAACGGACAGAAGTTGTAGGTACAGAAGGAGGCCTTTTATAACTATATGAAAACGAATAATTCCCACAAGGGACGATCAAGATGCCCTTGACCAGATGCCTCTGTCCTTGAATACGCCAGAAGGTGGAATAGCGTATGACGTGGAGTCGCGGACATGTAGTGTGACATAATATTACAACGAGTACCGGTGGCCACGTAGTAATATTATTACAACCTTGAAACAGGTTGTTTGTTTTTTTGCGAAACCCTCACGGTCGCACTCCCGCGCATAATCATACCTTTTGATTCGCGACTCTCGTCTTGACAGATAACTTTTCATCGTATTAGTATTTAATAGATTTTTATTTTTTTATTTCAATTTTCTATAAGGTGACACTGCAAGGTGTTACTCTTCATTCATGGCAACAGACTATATGTATGTACTAGATGTATAGGCAATGAAAAATTACGCACGAATAAACAAGCATTATATCGCTAGAAAACACAACATTTAATAGATATTCATATACATGGCGTTTGCATCGTGTACAAATAACCTATATATCTGAACTTCTAAACCCACAAGTGGGTCGTGTGTAGTTGTGCTTATTTGTTGACTCATTGTGTTCTAATAACTTTTTATCATCTTCAAAACTATTGAACCAAAAGTCGAAAAGCATAGGTACCAAATTTTAATAACTGTTACATTGATTGCGTTAAAATGTCACTGCTTATATTAAATGTATTAAAAATTAAAAAGAGCCATTTAGCTGGGCAAGATTGTTGATTTAAAAAACTCTATTGGAATAGTCGTTATCAATACCTATATCAAAATGTAAGTTTAACAAAAATATTTATAAAATACCAAACCTGTAGGTTTGGTTTGCAGTTGTTTTACATATAAATTTAAGAATTTAAGTAATATTCCGTATTCTGAGTCTACAATTATTAAGAATGTTAAATAGTTTATACTTCGATAACTTAGTCATTGACTGATAATGCAATAGCAATCTAGAGTGGAATATATAATACACATTTAAATAAGTTGGAAATCACAATTCGCACGTTAACACAAATAATTGTAAAAGAATCAACTTTTATCCCACAAATAATGTACATATTAGCGAGTCCCCTTGGTTAACATGAAATATTCTAAATATATTTATCCTGTGTTAATTAGTCGTTATATTTGTCGAAAGTACATTTCTCTAAAAGAAATAATAAACTGCAGTGACAACATTTATTTCATAACAACTATTTAAAAACTGAAACATTTTTAGTGCATATAATTGCAAATCTTGACATTTTTTAAATAGGTATATACTTATTTATTACAATAGTTCGTTAGTTTATTATTATACAAGCAAAAATTTATATTTTTATATTTTCAATTAAAATTAAAATACATTTAGAGTTGTACAAGTAGGTTTTAACGGTTTTTCCAAGTATGACCTTAGAATGTAAAATGGATCAGGAACCTTTTGATAGGAATATGCCTTTTTTTTAATAATTAACAAAACTATGATGTCCAGAGAGCGTTTGAATTACACTTTTTTTTAGTCGTAGATCAGAAATATTATCACTATAATAATATAAAATGTATTTACATTTTTCACACTTTGTTACAGATTCAATGTTAAAAGGTCACAGGTTCCCAACCTATGCCTTAGATCATTAATCGATTAAATAAAATACATATAGGTACCAAGATAAGAAAATATCGATTACGACCGTGATTGATCATTGATATTATTTCACAATATTTATAGTATATTGGTGTCTTACAACTATTTAAATATATTGTAAAATGTTGGAGAATACATTTTTTTTTTTTTGCTATTTTTTAGTGCATGTTTGGTTGGTTTTTGATGTATATAATTCCGCGGTTTATTTATAATTAATACTAAAAAGTATAGACGCCAGTTTGAACCCGGCGCAATAACGTTGTTTTAACAGCGGCCGGACGATCACCGGACTTCCTATGACCCTGGTATTCGAGTTAATTTCGTGCACAGAAATCGACCGAATACTACTTTGCCGACATTACCGTACAAATAATACGAATAATAACGACAGAATTGCTGGGACCTTGGTACCGAATAGTATGCCAGGGTGTACGAGAGTGACGAGTCACCACTTCAAACCGTTGAATATTTTTTTCAAATTTTATTTATTACAATCAACATGTTTTGACAATAACATAATTTTATTTTCATATAGATTATGTTATCCTGTATATAAAAATTATTGTTTGATATTTTTATAATGTGATCTGTCGACAGGAGTCGACGTAGTCTTACGAGAAACCGGCCGATCGTCGTACCTCCTAGATCCCTGGTAACCGAGTAACGATTGCGCACAGAAATCCACTGAATTTTTCTAAGTACAAAATACTCGCACTCACAGCGACGATCAAATTGCTGGGACCTTGGTACTGGACTGCATAGTACTGCCAAGGTGTGTGGGAGTACGATAATAATGTGGTGAAATAATTGGGAACAAATTTATGAAACAAATCCGAAAAATATCATGAATTATTTTTTTATGCCATTGATCATAAATATTTATTTTATATTCAATGCAGAAACGTGATATCACCGCTGAACCCGGCAAAAGTACGTAATTGTACGAGCAACCGGACGATCGTCGATTTTCCTAGGGCCCTGGTATCCGAGTAACATTTGCGCACAGAAATCTACCGAATTTTTCCAAGTCTATACCGACACTGTGCGTAGCGACGGTCAAGTTGCTGAGACCTTGGTACCGGACTGTGAAGTACCGCCGTGGCACAAAGGATCAGAATACTGGTTCGAACCCGGCCCCCAGTCGTTTGGTTTTTTGTGTGAGATGACCGTCTCGACCAGGGGTCGGCAAGTAATTTCTATTAGAGATTAAAATAATAAATCAATGAGGTCCAGTTAAAAAATTTAACAGACTGGAATAGTGGAATGGCTCCAACCCTTTAAGGCAATACAAAACGATATAGTTATATCGATGTCAGTTTTGTGTTTTTTACTCAAACTATTGAACGAATAATAAGAAGAAATAATATAAAACGAAAAACGCACAGGCGAATGTACACGTACTAAATCATTAACTAACTTGTTGTTTAAAAAATACGGATTACAGACAAATAATATAACTATTTCAATTGATAGCAACGATAAGTAATAAATGTTATTTTACGCTATCGCGATGCATCGGTATATTTGATATTTGGTATTGTCGCGACTCGGCCATCGGCCGATAACATCGTAATAAAACCGATTATTACGTACCCGATAAAATATTTGCAATGATCATAACTATAATCTGAGTTTGATAAATTAATTTAAATAAATATTCTCTATTAATAATAATAATATTACAGCAAATAACATAGTGAAATACAGTTGACAAGGTCCAGAGTTTTGCCTTTCGCGGTCCGCCTGTTGCCGACCCCTGGTCTAGACTCTAGATAGACGAAACCGATACCGTCGCTACTACCTCCTACTCAATGATTTTGTGTTATACGTAGAAATTGTCGACATACAACAGTCAACAGCATTGGGAAATGGAATCAAGTCACGTACCCACGAATCACAGTATTATACTTTATACACACCATTTTTTTTTCGTAACAACCATAAGCGTTTTATATTCACGTCCCAAGGACCCTCGCAAAACATTCTGTCTGTTGATGAAAACCGAAATAAAATTCGTCCAGTGGTTAACCGAGGGAATGGTGCACGCAGTGGCAACTCGTATGCTTTGAAAGTTGGAGGGCGATACAAAATTGCTTTTTTATTGAAAGTATCGAACAAAATATAATAATATAAATAATATTAATAATAGTTATTTAATTAAATTCATTTAATTTTTTGATCATAAGTATATAACGTAAAACGGTTTGAAATTTAATTAATAACTACATTTTTATGTGCGGCTGAATCCATGATTAAAAAGTAAATAATTCCAATATATCTTTTTGGAAACAAAAATATGATTAAAATCATTGCATCGGCGGCAGTATTATTATTGTGTTCCCCCTTCTTAGTTTTTGTATTTCTATCATAGTTATGACAAGCGACTTTTAATATTAAACTACAATATAAATTTGAAATTTTGAATAATAAACTTTTAAATTAGTAATAAATTATAATTTTAGAAGGGGGCGATCGCCCTATCGTCTCTATTTACGAGCCACCACTGGGTGCACGCCGCACGGTCTCGGTAACAAAGGACTACGCGTATCGAACTGTTGCTGAGCACACGCGGTGCATTGTTCTTGCAGTACATGGTCAATATTGCACATGATTTGCACTCGTCTCATCATTTCTCACGGACGGTGCATCATCGTCGAGCAGTGGCGCCACGACGGGCCGGCACGCGAACGCTTCTTCCACATAAATCGATGAACCAAAGACCTTGTGTAACGATTGCCGGACGACCGGGGTAGTTTCCCGGGGCGTTTCACGGAGCACCGACGCACACGCGCACGAGCGGTTCCCAAGGCCGGCCGTACGGCGGTGGGGCGGCGGGTGTCGATGCGTCACCTCCTCCACCGGTCGTTACAGTGTTGTCACCAACGGTCGTACAGCCTCGCCCCGACACGACCGTCACGTGTGACGTGTCGTCCGTTCGTATTATTACCGTTCCATAGTGTACACAGTCATCATTATTCTTAATTCGGCTCGGTCGTGATCTGGGCCCCGTACACAGGCAGTGCAGCCAACAGTCGGCTCCGACAATATTCCGTGGACGACGTGTCCCGGTGCAATTATTATTCATTGCTGTTTGGTATACGCCGCTGGTGTGCAACGTAGAAAATTCGCATAAGACATATAATTGTTGTACGTTTCATTATTGTATACGGATACGCGGAAACGCATCAGCTTGCCTTTTTCTCGTAAATCATCATCAGGTACCAACACATTAATATTATTGTCGTAATATATTACAGAGTTGGCCGACCGCCGTGATAACGACGACTGGTCACTACTGCAACGTCACGCTACCGAAATACGGAAACCGACGACCACTACTCTCCGCACCTGTTGCCATTGTTGCTCGATTCGCGCTGTCCGGGCCCCCGTTAATCACGCGTACCGTGTGCGTTTTCTAGGTGGGAATCTGGAGTCGTTCCGCACGAGTACTCCGTCGTATCGGTATCATGGCCAAGTCGTCCAAGTCCGGTGCATCCGCTGTTCCCGGAGATCCGCGCTCCGAGTTGGTTGAACTCGTCAAGCGCAAGGCCGAAGTCGCTGTAAGTATCCATCCGTTTGGTTATCCAATTCGGAGGGGGGCTTAAATATTTTCAGTATTATTCGTACCTATTGTGTGCTATGCTTGTCCTCAGCCTGTGTAGCACTACGTGCGTTCAAAGACGAGGCTTTGGCGATTGATTTAAATGCATCGTATAATTAATTAGGTTTTGGAATTTTTTTTGTGTTTCATGGGTATGAACTGATTATACCATATTAATTGTTCATGTGAGTAATACTGTGTTTGTGATTCCAAATCAGGCTACGAATACGATTTTACTACACACTTTTAAATTGAAATTACACTCTGGACTGTTTGTAGTGTTTATATTTCATTAAGTGCGTAGTAGTAACCCTGCAATGTCCGATATGCTTTACATACCTAATCTTGTTTCGGTGTCTCCCATCCATGGATGCTTGTTCATTGTGAATAATTGCATGGGAAATAATCATCACAAGTATTTCATCAGTCAAGAAGATGGAATCGTATGATTAACATACAAACACCTACAAGCCCCTTTCGGCTCACTGCTGTACAAAGACAAATTATTGTTGTATGTTTCATTATTTTAATATTTTTGATTCAATCTATAAAGCAAATTTAGAGGAAATGTTAATTTTTTTGTCCAAATGAATAATTTCCTATGTATTTGGATAGACAGCAGTTATTATTATGCAGTCGTGTACTCATATAAAATTTGAAATGGTTACATTGATAAATCAGGACCTTACATGATATCCCATTTAATCATTTTTACAAAAAATGTTTAATCATTTTTACAAAATATGTTCAATCATTTTCAATAATTTAATTTTATAAAAATAGATACCTACATAAATACTTTTATTGTTGATTGTTAGTACAGGTTTATAGCCACTACTGTGGTCTACATAAAATTTCATAAATATAATTACCTATATATTTATATTTAATATATAAATAAAGTTATATTAATATTATATACTGCACTAATGTACCTAGTACTTTTTTGATTAAATATTTTTTTAGAAACAATAACAAGGAGAATTTTATCAATAATAATTTAGCCAATATTATTTTATTGTGCTCTACAACACTGACAAAAAAATTATACGTACGTTTGAAATTCAATTATTGGATATTTTTAAAGTATTGTTTGGTAATATTAGTAGAGGATATAATTTAAAGTTGTAGTTTGTGTAGTGTAATTAGTTGAAATTAACATGACATATTTCATAAAGTGTAAAATTTAAATCAAATTATGAATTGATGTTAATAGACAAATAAGAAAAAAAGTGGACAATTCTTTTTTCTTAGGCACCAATTAAATCAGTATCTAACATTTTCACATTTTCTTGCAATAATAAATAGTAAAATTCAAATTACTAGAAACTAGTAGAAAATATGTTTCTTTCAAAAAATGAATTTAATGTATTATTTTGTTTAAGCAAACTTTGGCTAATCTTGAACGGCAAATCTATGCATTTGAAGGAAGTTATTTGGAAGATACTAGTTTATGTGGTAATATTATACGCGGTTGGGATAAATGCTTATCATCAGGTAATAAACCTCTGAATTCAAAGAAAGCACTAGGAAACAGAAAATTTAAAGAAGCTGAACGTTTATTCTCAAAATCTTCCATTACTTCTATGGCTGTAAGTTAAAACTTGGTATTTGGATATTAATGATAAACATAAAAATAATGTTACTATAAAAAAAAATGTTATTTGAATATTTCATTTAAAGATTCAATAAAAATATTTCTTAATGTATTTTAAATAGTATAAAATCTACATCTACTAAAAGTCAGATGGTCTTGTACAGAGATAGTTACAACAATATGTGAGATTACATTGTTTACTAATTTTATTTTTAAATGTCGGTTATAGTATAAAAAATTTACAGTTAAATAAGTATAATAAAAGGATAGAGAAAATTAGTTGAATTACATACCTACTTATCTACTGAAAATCATTCTTACATTTTATAATATTTAATATATTGAAAAAATTATGAATTTTGTTAACATTTTAATGAAAAGTGGTTATAAAATAAAACAAGTTATTTTTTTCAATTACTCTATTACAAAAACTTTTTAAGAAGTTTAAGCTTAAACTAAAACTTAAACTAACTTTAACTTGACTTTGATCAAATTTTCTGAATCCTGGGTGAAATAATTTATGGTTAGTTTTTCATATTTTCAGACTAAAAATTGAATATATTTAATAAAAAAGAAATAAAACACATTTTCAAAAGATATTTTTTCAGTTAATATTGAAAAAATAAATAATAAAATAATAAAGTTACGTCTAAAGTAAGTAATAACAGTGTCTCGTTTCTAATCTAAGTTGGTCCTACTATTAGACTAAATGTTAACTACCTAGTTGAATTACACAAAAAAAATCGAATTTCATGCTTTACTCCGAATCCAATACATTCGATTATACTTGATTTTCATAATAAATTTGATTTATTTTAAGTTATAATATAAAATGTTAGGGAGTTTCAAAAATTCTAATTTGAAGTAGCAATATTTTTAATAATAAAAAATATTAATATAAAAATATTTTACCTAGCAGAAATTATATAAATTTCTATAAGGTTTCTCTTAATTCTCAATACTAGAGTGTCTATTTTTTTTAAATGTACAAATAATATTGAAGTGAATGTATAATACTATAAGATGTTAAAATTTGACCATTTATTTTTCAGGCTGTTAGGGGTATAGTGGAATATCCAAAAGGTATAATCTTATATTATTATTTTTTTATATTCATTATGTCAATATTTAATTAATATAATAGATATAATTTTATCATTATTATTAATAATCGTAGAAAGTGATACTGATTCACAAACGGACAGTGATACTGAAGTCAAAGAAAGAGCAAATATCAAAATTCGAAGTGCGCCAATAAATGCCAAAACTTTGGTAGCGTCTGCTAAAAAAGTGTCAAGTACAAAAAAATCTAAGAATCGTCAAATGAATCAATAAAGTAAGTATTTAAAATAAATTAATCAAAACCTAGTTATTCTCACTTGATGAAAACATTTTATTTTAAATTATTCAAATATCTGTTAGAATTATTAAATATTCATCTCCTGAATTTCAGTACTAACCACTATCTTGTTTTTAATACAACTTATAGTTATTAAGCTTTAATAAATTGAATAATATGTGATAATGTATTTGTATATTTAATATAATATTAGAATATTATAATGCCTATGAGTTATATACCTACATAAAAGAACCTAGTCAAACTTATATTTTAATAAACCATTTTTTTTTTTTTTTTTAGGTTTCCAAATAAATCCAATGATCTCAGTGAGAACATGGACTGAATAATCATCTAACCATCCAAATTATATGCTTAATTAAATAATAAACATATTATATACATTTTTACTTTTATGATAATAATCATAATTTATAAATATTTATCAACTTACTGCTATTCTATGAAAATATACATTTTATACATTTTTAAGGAAATAATCCTAAACTTTTCTTATAATTATATAATTAGTAATTACTATATAATGTAAATTAACATGACTATTATAAGATAAATGACATCAAATTACATACCTTCCTATACCTATAATATTGTTTTCTAAGAATGGTTTTGTGTACTTTGATTAATAATATGGTAGTTGTCAAATAGTTTTAGAAGATGTATACTTGATCACCTTGATCCATTTATTTATCTTTTTAATTTAATCATATAAAACAACTTTTAATAAAGTTTGACTTAAAAGTTAAGATTTATTACACTATGTGTATAATACGTGTATAATGAAAAAAGTTGAAAGTACTTTAAAAAAAGAATAATATGTGTTTTTTGTAATAATTTGCATTTTTATCATAAAATAGTGTCACTTAAAAAGAAACTAAAGATATAAAACAGAATTTACAACTGTTACGAAATATTTTTGAAATACATCAAATTGTGATTATAATATAAACTTCATTACACAATTATGTATATATTATACTCAAGGTATTTTAATAAAATATAGAAATTTACCACAGCACAAATAAGGTCTTGGATATTTTGAATTGATACGAATAATGATTTCAGCATACTTCTAAAGTTAAATATTATAAGTCATAAAGCTATAATGTTAAAATATTGTTAAATAAAATACTGTTCAGTATGAAGTCAAGTATATAATAGTAGTAAATTGTTAAGCCAGATTTAAATTGATTAGAATTGTTAAGTCCATAGTACTTACCTTCTAATTCTTAAAATCAATAGGTGATAACTCTGCATAGTTGAATGGATTGACATTTTAATACTAGCATAGCATTATAAAGTCAGAAAATTGTGATTAACACAGAAAAATTTAAGAAAATATATGATTGAATAAAAATTAGCCGAGGTAATATGGGCTTTAGATAAGTATGTGTCAAATTATAGGGATATAGCTATGATAAAAAATTGGTTGACAATAGCCATCATGAGCAGGATTTTTAGTATCACAGTCAAAGCGCCTTCACATCGGTTAATTAATGTAGACTAATATTACTTTTATTTAAATTATTCTTGCATTGACTTGTTGGTTGGGTTATAATTATTGTTGAATTTAATGAAACTACATTACTACTATACAATTTTCCAGAGTATTCATTGATAATATTGCAAAGAAAGTTTTTATCTGTAATGAATATTTTGTTATATTTGACTACCATACTGTATTATAGTGTACAATAATATATTTAATAAACTAAAACACTAAATATTAATATTTACTGAATAACTATTAACTTGTAGTAAGGAAAACATTTAGTTTTAATGAAAATGGTTGTTTAAATGATAGCTGCTGGTATCTGGTTTAGATAGTAGATATCTCCTATTATATTTAAATTATCAAATATTTTATAGTTAGGATAGTTAAAATTAAAAATATACTTGTTTTATAACAACTGCAATTTTAGTGTGTTATTATAGTTTACAAAAAAAAAAATTGGTTAGGTAACTGTATATTATCATCAAAGCAAAAAATGTTTAAACAAATGTTAATTTCATCGTTCATTAGTTGTATCAATAGATGTCTCATGGCTTTTTATATTCTTGTTCTAATGAAATACTTGTTATGAAAATTTATATAAATTATCACACCTAACTCTATTCTTTATTTTCAATACTATGCAAAATGATTAAATGAATGATAGTAAATTGAGCAATAAATCACAATAAAATTTATTAAAAATGTTAACACTAATTTGCATGAATTTTTTATCCTTAAGTACTATTATTTCTGTCTTAAAACTTACTTAGTAGTTGTCGCTAGCCAGTTTGCCCTCCACCAACTTCTAAGTTTTTATTTTTACTTTTAGTTTTCATTATTGAATTATTGTTGGGTCAAAATAGCTATATTATATTATTATCATCTGTGTTATTTACATTATTATTTGTGTTGCTATAAATTGTTTTTGAAATTATCTAGTGAATTATAAGTAGGTATGAAAATTTCATACTTTAATAAAAAAAAAAAACTTGTGCTAATCTTTTTAAAAAATTATTCTAAAATATCTGTCAAATAATAAAGTAAATCAATTTGATTCTAATGAAGTAATATATATATATTTTTTTAATAGTACTTAAATCAATTTAATTTATAATAATCCTGGCTCAACCGATAAATGTGTTATAGTGTTACAATGAAAATATGGAAGTAATTTTGAACACTGGGAATGCCCCACTCTTTGAGCTTCCCTTATATGTTCCTAATGTTCCTAAATTTCAATTCATCATAGATAAACAGATTTATAGAAAACCTTTGAGTATTGAATGAAATATATTTATTAAATGATGTAGAATGTAGATTCACTCGAATCAAACAGTTATTTATTTGTAGAAACATTTCTTAACCAATAGCTTTAAAATATAGAAACACCCCATAAATACATATTTGAATGTTTACTTACTTTAAAATTGTACATACTATATTGTACGCAGTATCATATATTATTTAGATTTGTTTGATAATATTATATAACATAATAATTTTCATTATTATGTTATATAAATTGCCTATATAAGATGCCTTTAAACCGAATATCTGACGTGCGATGATGGATAACAATCGATCAATTAAGTGTATATCAATACATTTCTAAAGTAATTAATATGTATTCCAAGAAATTCTCATTCTAAATATCACATAAGTAAGCATAATAGATATAGTATAATAATAATATACAATAACGATTTTGGATTACGAATAAGATTACGAAGTAGTGAAGATATTTTATTAATAATTAAGTATTAGTTTATTTTTACTTTGTATAAATATTATAAAAGGAGTATTTTAATTTAATTTGGTACCAGTTTATTTATGACTTGAGTACTTTAGAACTTCAATTTAGATTAAAAAATAATATATTATTTAATTAGAATATAATAAATAAAATAATAATAAATAGAATAATAATTTATCTACGTTGATGAGTATAAAGTCTACAATGTAACGTTCAAATAATGATCAAATTTCTAAAGTTATAAATAATATAGTTTTAATGATGTTAATATTAATGCATATACTAATAAATTAATAACTAATAAATACAATATTTAGAGTTATTCAAAATAAAATGTTTAATTACCGTTATAGTATTGCAATTAGTAAATCCTATTAAAAAATACTATTTACGTATTAATTTATCATTAAGTATTTCAAGTTTCCAAAAATAATTTGATAATATTTAAATGGTTTTTGAACTCGAAACTATAGTCACTAAATATTTTAATTTATTTTATGATATTTTTTTATATTGAAAAATCAAAATAACTACGATCTTGTTGAAGGTATACAATCTTGTTTACTAATTGTCAATACCAAATAATATATTGAATAGTGTTGCTCAATCTTTTAATCATTTAATTTCCTTTTCCTGCATAATATAACGTATTTTATCAAAGTATTTAATGTTGTATTATTATTTTAACAAAATATTGCGAATAAATAATTGAAAAAAAGAAAACTAGGAAATAAATAAAAATTGTAATTTTTTGATGAAATGTAAAGACTAGGTAACGTCATTTAGTCTGGTATTTAGCAGTACGAATTTCCAAAATTAACTTATGGACCATTTAAAACAATGGCCCCAATACCTATTATATTTGTTATAATAACGCTATGTTACCGAGTATCCCAGGTATCAAGTTATCTAGATATTTTTTACGATCTATAATAGCTATTATGTGATCGACCAATGACATATTTTATCAATATAGTAATTAAGTAATATGATAATTAATATTATAATAGGGTTTAGATTATCTTACATTTTTATGGAGCTGTGTGTTTTATGTAGCAGATAGCTAACTCGTTGTACAAAAAACATTAAGCTTTAACTATACTATTCATAAGCCTAAATAAAATGATAATGTAATAGGTACAATATTTAAAATACCTTCAAATCTCATTATAATAAATAAATTAAAAATGGAAACATAGTATCATGGGCACTCATCCGTTTCGCTCATTTCGGCACAAGATAGGTTGGTAGTCATGTATTAATATTTTAAATTAAAAACAGAAAATCGTACTAAAAAAAAAAAATCTGATCCTGAGCTGACCTCGATTTACCTCAAAATTTTGAAGTTTATGTGAACATTAGATGTTCGAGTAAATTTATTTGTAAATTTCTATTAATTCATGCAATATTCTCGAAAACTTGCAAAAAATTCGAAAACACAGTGATTTGAAGTAAGTATACCTGCCACACTAGTTGATCGCACTGTTTGGACTTGAATTATTGATAAACGGACTGTGCACACAACTATTCACAAAATGTTTTCCTGACACAATACGTGTACTGATACTCTTTCTTCGTTTAAAATAAGAAAAAGTACTATGAAAACGAACATTTTCAACATGTTACAACAGATTGTAAACCTATAGTAATATTATATTTACGGTGAAATGCCATACCCATATGTTATATTATATACAGATAAGACTTTCAGAAAGAAAAAGTTTTTATAACTACACGAAGAAAAAGCGTTGAACATTATTTGTTCTTATTAACATATGTACAAGTATTGAGGTTTTGCTAATATTAAAGATATGGATATTGCAAAGATAGACTGTAGTTATCTATATTTGTCTTATATGTTTATTTTGAAAGTAAAACAATTTATAAAAATCACACTAGTATATCAAAAGTGAAATTGTTTTGTCACGTATAAACCACAATAATTATTATGGTATTATATTGTTCATTTACATTTCCACATTTTCTATTCAGCCGGTGTACGTAATTTGAATGTTCAATATTATAGTGATTGCGTTCACCTCAATGTCATAGAGAAATTCTGTTAAATCAAATTAATAAAATAACTATAAAAGTTAACATGTCAGTTTATAGTTCGTATAATACAGTTTTTTCAAAAATACATTAATATTTTAATAATTAATTATTGACTATTGTGATAATTGCAAACCATGGTAATACAGTATCTATAATAGGTTGATATTATTGATATATTTTTATATATAAGTTTTGTTATCAACTATTTAAATTAAATGTTTATTGAAATTTACAAGTATCAACAAATTAAATATTTGGACTATCAAAGTCAAATAAAAAAAATAACATCACATTTTGAAGACTTATTGAAAAGTTAATAAATAATGTTTTAGATTCTGAACGGAGTGATGGAATCTATTGATTTTACAATGATGTGTTTTTTTTTTATTTTTTATTTTTTTTTGTGTCTGACAACACTTTTTTTGGCAGTAAAAATGTTTCGATTAGCTTAAACAGCAACTTTTCTGAAAGGAAAGTGAATGTAGATGGTACTTGGGCAAGTCAAAAATCAAACTTTTTCAATACTTTTTTAAAAAATCGAAAAAAACGATAAAAAAATTACGAAAAAACGGGA